>AYJT01014734.1:0-10480 GCA_001278415.1 Ocimum tenuiflorum | reverse complement strand
GCCCGCCATTGCAGGAAATCCTCAAAGCGGATGATCCTAGAAAACTAGAGAGAGAGAGAAGCTGAGATGGTGGTGAGAGGGGAGCAAAACGAAGCAAGTATATAAGCTGCAAATCCAAATACCGCCATGGGTTTGAAATTTAATTGAGCGAGCGGGTGCGGTTTGTGAAGAAAAATCTTGACTGAAATCGAAATTTGGTGCGTTCGAGATTTTGGTTTTTGGTGGATTTTGGGGGTGGCGGTAAAATGTTAAGACCGGGATTGGCGCAAAATGGTTTGAATTTGGACACCGATTTTTCCAGTTTCCCGGTTTGCTGTATTTTTTGCCCGTTTGATTTTAATATTCTTACCAAAAAAAGTGAAATATCTGAAATAATCTCGTTTTCGGTGGGAAGTTTTTGCTTTAAATAAATTTATTTGGGTCTTCATTTTCAGGAACCGCGATCCCAATGATCACGAATATTTATGGAAACTAATTTTACTTCACTTTGTAATTTTATGCATCTCTTTTATTATATAAATTAATAAATCTTTCAAAGTAGAAGTGTAAGCTTTTAATAAATATACAAAAATATGATTAACTTTTTACCCATCTGGTTAACTAATAATATTTTCAATAAAATATGATTGGATTTATCTTTCATTTTATCTCATAATATTTTTAATGAATCACTGATAGGAGATGCTGATAATTATTTTAAAGTTGTGATCAAATTAGTAAAAATAAACTGTGAGAAGAAAAGTATTTCTCACACAAAAATGGATTTGATTTTTTTTCTCTAAAATATTAGTTTTTAATCGTATAAAGTTAAAATATACATATCTACATAGCAAAAAAAAATGTTATCAACCTTTTAATCGTATAAACAAAACCAATACTGATGAAAATACATTTATTACTTTTACACATGTCTAACTGTATTTGTATAGTGACAAATGACGTCTCATATTCAATTCACATGAGTTTTTTTTTTTTTAATTTAAGTATAATATTAAATAAATCCACACGGATGTCTCCGCATAAACTTGGATCCTTAACTTTCATAAACTCGAATCCTTAATTTTTAAAATCATGAGAAATGTGTTTATCAGTGCATCCGAGGTGGTAGACCAATTCACATGAGTTTTGTAGTTGTTGATGAGCCCAAGAGCCCACCAACACTGTTGACTGACTCAAGCAGTGAATTGGTGCGGTCATATGACCAAAGATGATCCAAAAATTCGATTTCATTCGAGCGAAATTCGCACCGGGAAGCATCCATGATTCGAAGTATTCAAAATAACGAGTAAATTGCATTATTGATCTTATATGACGCGATCTCATTTCATTTTGATAAGCCACGAGGGAATCGCCTCTGCATAGAATAGGGAAAGGGCATTGTAAGCCAGCTGTGTAGTAAGGCATAATTGTCACCAATGTTCATTGTATAATAGTTATTGTGATTGGATTTAAATTAGTTTCTTATTATTTACGCTTATTCATTTAAAAAAAAAAAAAGAAGAAGAAGAGAAATTCCAGGAAGTATAATTTTCATTTTTCATGTTAAGCATAAATGTTGCACGATAAATTTCTGATTAATATCTTTTCTTGTATCATATATTGACCTTAAATTAAATTAAAGAGTATAAAATTACAATAGCTTGCTCAAATTCCGAGTTATTCATTGCACTCCCATAAGCTCGCTGCGAATAGTTCTAAAAATAATTTATGTCCTAAAAATAAAATAAAAAAATAGTTTGATTAATAAAAAGCCATGAAAATCATAGGTGATATGTCAATATAATTCTTGAAAATCAGCAGCTTTTATTTTAACTCGCTGAATTTCATTGGTGCAAGTTGCAACGCATTATTAATGGACGCCAACAAATAGTTTAACATAACCGTACATAATTGATAAACATCTCTATCAACTGACGTACGAACCAACAAATATAATTGTTTACACTTTACACCACTATTTTGCTACTATTTTCTTTAATTTTTTAAATCTCCCCCATCATATTGAATTATTGATTCTCTGGAATATATATATTCAGAAAATATTAACAAATAATAGCGTGCTTGACCGCTTCCTAACATAATTAATAGTGTATTTGTAGGACAATTGTTTGTCACTTCGGATCCCCTATAACATAATGATCCTATATTACATTACATATAATTTTCACATGAATTTTAATGAAAGGTGACAAATTCCATTAATTTCTACCCATGTCAACAATCCGAGCTCCGAATACCCTATTATAATGGTGTTACACATTGTGTTGTATTGTTTGGATTATTGACAAGTGTATCAGTCAAGGAAAAATAATTATGATATAATCTTTCTTTAGGGACGTGATTTATATCTCCAATTGATTTGTACAATTATCAATTATCTAACCAGTATAACAGGGGATATGGACCGAATAATCCGAATAATATAACGTAATGTGTAACACGATTATATAATAGGGGATCTGAATCGGCTGTCAATGGAATCTTAACCATTCATCATTGTTTAAGGTTCTTAACCATTTAATTAATTTTCATGCATTTAAAAAAGGCTGCAGTATTCCATTTCTCGCACAAGCAACGGCTGCAGATTAAAGTCAAATCTGGGGGTGGCTTTTATTATCGAGGACGTAAATAAATAGTGCGCACTCTAAATCCCCCAAACTCTCTCATCTGATCTTCTTCTCTTTCAATCAGAAAAAATGGTGGCGCAGAGTGTGACTAACCAGGAAATCGCTCGTTACTGGAAGCAGCGCCACTTGGTGGAAGAAGATCACCTCGTTGCCGCCATTAAAGCTGCTGCTCGCCTCAGATCTCGCAACTTCTCTGTAAATCTATCTCCATTTCTCTAAAAAAACAAAATTGATTTGATTCATAGATTTCGAAAGGTTTTTCACTCAAAATTAGAACGGATATTGCAGGAGAACGATTATCTGCGATTTCAGGAATCGTTGATGGAAGCCGAGAACGACGAGAGAGTTTTTGAAGGAAAGTGCAGGAATAAGGCAGAAAGAAGGGTGGGAGTGAAGGACTGGTAAGATGACGACAAAAAATTGAACCGAAGCACAGTTTCGATTGCTGATTCGCCTAAATGATGAAAATTGCAGGTGGACTAAGAGCAAATATGCATACCTAAACCAGCCAGCCGCCGTGAAGACGGAGTATCATCGTTATCGTGCGCCGCCATCTCACCTTCATCTTCCTCGATGTTTACTTCTCGTCTCAAACTTTTAGCTGCTTTCTCAGCTTCGATCAATTGCGTGCAACATATTTCTGTGTCCGTGTATAAAAATTTGCTCTGTATATGCTAATTTGTATGGTTTTAATTGAATGTTTGGAAGGTGGAATTTTTATATAGTGCCATTTTCTATCTGCCTTTGATATTTTTTAGGTGCAACAATATGAGAATGTTCTATTTGAATGGATATATAATATATTAATAGGAAAAAAAATGGAACTTCTCTGAATTCAGATGTCATTCTTATGTGAAATAAATTTGAAATGAACATGTTAAGTGTCTTCTTAGTAATAATTTCTATACAATTTATCAATCGGTGTTCCAAAATACTGAAGGAAAATAGGATTAAATTATATGAGCCAAAGGGTAGTTGCTTTTATATCCCTTCAGTTTCACTCTTAATAAATTTTACAGATCTGTGTTTGGGGATTATAGAAATCAAGAAGAAAAATATCCACCATCATAATAAAGATTTGAAAAATCAACTTTACTCACCTAAAAAATCATCTTTATTTGGGACGATCTACGTATAATCTATTAGCGTTTCTGAAAATTTTAACACAAAACGAGATTCAAAAATATAATCACATTAAAATATAAAATCAACACTAAAAACACATTAAACTAAATTAATTGCGAAAACTTATTTTTGAAAGGTTTTCCTACGGCCGACAGTTTTGGAGTGAAAGGTGATAGGAGGCAAAAAAATTAAAGGAGATCAGTGTGAATGCATCTTAAAATTGTAATTGCTCTTCTCATTGAGGAATTGGTGTCAACCTTCAAATCAGGGGCATTGCTAGAGTACAGCTCATGGGGTCGGTCGATCCCACGGCGAATCGAAAATTTATTTAGTAGAATATTTGATTGGGAATCCTATGTGCAAATCATAGTGATAGTTATATTATTTGAGCCCCAATGACCGATGAAAAATTTGTCCAATTTGTTTAGTAGAGTATGTGATCGGGAATCCTATGTGAGAATTGTAGTGATAATTATGTTATTTCAGTCCTCATAATAGATAAAAAATCTGTCCAATATAATATTCAATTCAGAGCCCCAATACACTCAACTTCTACTTCCCCCACTACTTCAAATTTATGTCTGATAAATATCTGTTGAGTTCAATACGAGCTCCACTCATTTTAATGTTGATCTCATCATTGTTCGTTACATTGACATACAGACAATTCCATTAGACTCATCGAAGAGTCGTTATCCAAATTACAAAAACTTTTGAGGAAAATAAAAGGTTAAACCATCAACGGTTTCAAATTTATTTTTTAGTGAATTTGTATGAAAACTTATGAGAGGTGGCGTTGGATGCCCTCTTATGTGTGGTTTATTTCACTCCGGATCTCTTACATTACTTGAATTATTGACAAGTGTATCATACGATTGTGTAACAGGAGATCTGGATCGGGTTTATTTTGCTGCTAAATTACCACATATTTTCTTACCTGCAAACTGTTTGCTGCTATCATAACTTGTAGCTTTCTCCCAAGCGTTATTAATTATTTTTTTGACTGACCGATTGGTGAAGTCGTCTAAAATCTAGTCGTTTTTTATACCAAGCAAATGCCTAGTTGATGTCCTAGTTAATGAAAGAGGAGCTATACTATTTGACTGAGAAAGCCTTACATGCATTTTTTCAGTTGGGTTTTCAACATATTTGTTAATTTCAATATGGGTTGATTGTATCTGGAAAGTAGGATTGTGAACTGTGTACAGAATGAGCTTAAATTTGGTTATTGGGTTTCACATCAGACCTCGATCTACGGTCAATATGGAACACTTAACATGTCATCATGGAATTATATCTCAAACTGCTGTTTACAACCAGCGATTTTGGGTAGCACCCATCACCGTACTGGGTCGGCTCGAACATCATATTAAACTTTATTGGGCTCCACATTCACCCTTACAGGACCGGGCTTGCAAGGGCGGGATATCCCCACCTTTATAAATTAAAACAAACCTCGATCTTTGGTCGATGTGGAGATTAGGGAATAATGAATAGAAAGGGAATCATGTGATATTGGTCTTGTTTTAACTCCTTGGCATTGTACCTTTCAGTGAATCAATCACCTGGAGAATCTGAAATCTTCACTTCCTGATGACTTTGACTTTGTGCTCTCTCAAATATAATCTATTTTTTATCCTCTTCTTCTTTGACCGTATCTTTTTCATATTCTTGAAAACATCTGCAATCACACTCACGAGACTACTTTTACAGACAGTTGAAGAGTTTAGGTTAGCTCAGTTATAACATCATATCCCGTCGTGCGAACATTCGCACTGGAAAATTCTTTGTCCAAATAACAATATCATTAAAATTAACATATACAAGTGTATGGGGCTGGACTTCTATGACATGGTACTCACTAGAGTTAAAAACAATACATTTTATCCGATCATATTCATAAACTAACTGTTCTATTTCAAAGTACCATATGGACCGACAAATTCGTAATTTTGCACTAAATAACCGCCTCAAATCACTGTTTTATATGATGACATGAATCTTGTTTAATTTTATAACATTTGTATTTCTGAGGATGAATATGCGAAACATTCTTGTTATCAAAGTTTTGTATAAAAGTATAAAATATATTTCTTTTATACATACTTTTATCAAAGAGCCTCTACATGGGCCGGAAACCTTAGCATTAAGAAGCCCATGCGAATGGGGCTGCTATAATGCCAAGAATTCTCGATGGTTGCCTTTTATTTTTATTTTTGTTAAAGGTTCACGAAACCTAATTATCAGTCTATTCATATAGTAATATATTTATATAAATTGTTATATATTGACACACACATACAATGTTAAAATGAAAATTTATCTTACTTTACTTGGTTTGGAGTAATTTATATTTTTTCGTTTGAACATGCTTTGGTGTGGTGATTATTGATCTAGAGATATTTGAATGTTTGAAGATAAAGAAAATATAAAAAAAAATAGATCATGTGCCTAATAACCGCCTAAACAAGTTAGGAGCTACGTTC
Source organism: Ocimum tenuiflorum (assembly GCA_001278415.1). NCBI lineage: Eukaryota > Viridiplantae > Streptophyta > Magnoliopsida > Lamiales > Lamiaceae > Ocimum > Ocimum tenuiflorum. The sequence goes on along the minus strand of AYJT01014734.1, from coordinate 4,242 downwards.
AACTCGAGCATCCGACTGGCAATTAGCAGATTCTACAATGTCATATATATTTGATAATTAAAACTTAAATAGTATTTATACGGTATTTTGATTGATTAAACTTAAATATCCGAATCCGAGTTCGTACAAAGTTCCAAAATACGCAATATGTAATGCTTTATCCAATCTAAATCATAGCATATTTGGACATTTTTTTTTGGTTGAATGAATTTACAAGAAGGTCTCTCGTTAGACTGCCTAAATGATTTAAGTGGGTTTATGTTTGAGTTTGGTTTTAAAATCCAATGTGTATATGGATTTGAGTTAGTGAAAATAAACTATTTAAATTCTCCTAAATCGAGTTTTTGCATCAATTTACACATGTATTTTTGTAATTAGATAGGTGGCTACGATTTTAAAATATAGACGTGATAGGCGCACGAATTGGCTGCCTTATTTATGCAAAATGCGTATACAACTAGACGTAGGGTTCTCTCTACTGTCCACCAATAATTATAAAAATAGACCGAGTTTGAAATTATGGGTTTGCTGTCTTAATTTTTACTTTATAGAGATGTATCATTTAAATGAATACTTTTCTCTTACACAACGATCACGTTCTACATAAAATTTAGAAAATAATTGATTGAATCAAAATGGGTAAAAGAAAAGGAAAGATGATAATATTCGAACTCATTATAACATATTTTAATATGAGATATCCATAACTAGTATTTCTTTAAAAACTCGTTTATTATGAATTTAGTAATAATAAGATAGGTTTGTAATCGAATGATAAATGTTTATTACGTGATAAATAACAATGAATTTTATCCATCCATTTTTCATATCTGACGGTTGTTATCCAATAGATTTAGAATCATGCATAATATTATAATTCTACGTGCATAATATTATTACTATACATGCATTTTAAGATTATGCATTTTCGTGCAAAAATCATGTCCGTTGGTTAAAAGATTTGGACAGTTGTGATTTATTATTATTTATCATTTAATGACTCATTCATCATCTAATTACCATCCTAATAAGATATATTTTAACTTTTAAAGAATGTACTAATATAATTTTATGTGGCCAATATAATTTTAATATAGAAAAAAATATAACACTCGCTTTACAACAAAAGATCTAGTGTAACATGAAACAACCAACAACAAATTGTATAATAGATTTTTTGACGAACTATAGATTCAATTTCCTGAAAGTATAGGATAAAATATCAAGGAAAATTCTAAACAGTCGTAGTTAGGATCGATCCATTTGTTTTTTATTTTTTATAGATTGAAAAGGAAAAATACTATCAGAAAAGCGAAAGGGGAAAATTGGTCTCCTCTGGTCAAAATAGTTTGGTAATTTAATTAATTTATAATGGGCCCAACAGTGGAAATTTCTGGTGGACTGTATTAATTCTGCCCCCGTGCAATCTTTTCGCGACATTATATTATCTTTTTCACAATTTTTGTTTCTACTTTTTTACTTTAATTAATACTTTCAGTCGATATTTTTTTTGTTATGAAAAAGATTGGAAATTATGAAAAACGCATGCAATTTGGTAACCCAATTTATTAATAATGATTATGTATGAGATGCTACCGAATCTTCCCTAGGGTTCATTTTTAACTATTAATTCCAAGCGATTACATTTTTAATTATAAATATCAGAGTATCAACCTAATATATTCTTTAAAAAAATTAAGATATGGTGTATAATATTCTAACTCTGCACTAACTTATTCTACACTGCAAAGTTTAAATCATATAATGTCGGGTTTGTTTTTATAAGTCGGCAACAACCTTCTTGAATTTGACAAAGACTTGTGTTAGACCGCCCTAAATGATTTAGGCAGATCCAAATAGTTAATTTTCGTCAACCCAAATATATACCTGCCTTGGATACTAATTTCACGCTCATACCCACTTTGGATTTTAAACTCAAATATACCTAAATGATTTAGGCGGTCTAATGTGAGACTTCCTCCTTGAATCTAGCCGGATCCCCTGTTACACAATTGTATTATACATTGTGTTACATTACTTAGATTATTGACACGTGTATAAATCAATGGAATAAATTACATCCCTAATAAAGAAATATTCTACTATAATTAATCTCTCTTAATTTGTACACTTATCAATAGTCCAAACAATATAACATAATGTGTAATACGATTGTTTAACAGAGGATCTGGAGTGTCATTGAAATTATATTTTTTAGGGGAAAATTATGATATGGGATAGAAAAAACAAGCAATATTTACTACATAAAACTACCAAAAGAAGTTTTTTTTCTAAGTGGACTATGAAATGGAGTTAGGTAAGTTGATTCTTGATATACATTCGGAGGATTTTTTTTTATTTTCCTTTCCTTAACAAAAATAGTTTTAAGCAATTGCATAATGGTAGATGTTCAGGATAAAGTTTAAAATTAGTAAACCAAAAAAAAAAATGGCCAAAATTCAAACATATTACAAACAATGATGGTTTTCGCAAACATTAATACATCACCCAGTTGCATCACTCTCAAAAGAAAATGAAGTATTATTCAACATATCAAGCGAGCAGCACCTAGTTGGAAGTTATTTCCTTAACAAAGAAAAGATTTAGAAGTAATTATCATTAATGATTACTAATACGAATTTGTCAAAGAAAAGTACTCATCAACCACCTAATCTACCCATACTTGTATTTTAATTTTGTACAAATTCTTGGTGGACCCAATTTTTGATTACTTTCAAAGAATTTCAAGCACATACACTATAAATACAATGCAAATTCAATGCCAGCATATATTTGCTTGTATATTAAGTAGCAATGTAATGCATACAGATCTTCATACTTTTTAGAAAAGGTTTTCGGTTAGACCGCCTAAATGATTTATACGGATTTTTGTTTAAAATTCAAGAGGGAAGATGGATTTGAGTTTAGGATCCATGACGGGTATGAGTTTGGATTGACGAAAATGAATTATTTAGATCCGTCTAAATTATTTAGGCATCTAACTCAAGTTTTTGCCTACCTTTTAATATGGTGCAAATAAACCACGCATTATATATTAAAATGTATCATCCAAACTCGTGATATCCGACCTAAATTATCTCTAATAAGACAACAAATATTCACATATCTAATATACTTTTAAGGGAAAAAAAAACAGTATGTAATTTAATACAGTGTAGATTAGAAGTAACAAGTTTGCGACTTAAATTTGGTTTCTATCCTTGAAAAAAATATAGATAATATGCTAATCACACAAGAAATTGCAGGGAGTTCAATTTGATAAATTAATAAGCATATCAAGAATCAATAGAAGATTTTGATGCAACAAAGTATTTAAATTTAGAAGCCTTATCCAAGGAGTAAAAGTTACGATCCAAAATATGAATTCTCGATACAGAACTCAAAATATTTTAATATTCTGGATAAAAAAAATAAAATTGCAGAACTAGAATGATTCGTAACTCTTTAATTGTTCAAGTAAAATAGACCAATTGATAATATTAAGTAGCTAGAAGTGTAAATAATCCAAGAGAAATACATGCGTTTTGTCATTAATATGCGTAGGGTAAAGAATGTAGGATTAAGTGTTGGTCACCTTTTAATCTAATTCCCTTTAATGGCGAAAATATTCCAAAAATTAAGAGAGATTTCTCGAATCAGCGGGGTTATTTCCGTCGTTATGGAGTGAGATTGAAGTGACTGTTCAAAGTCCTTAAAAAAATATCAAACACCCAAAATACCCAAACAATCAATGAAAATTAATAAACACCGTTAATTATTTGACAAAAATTTGCGTAGGACTGCTTAAATGATTTAGACAGATCTAAATAGTTCATTTCCACGAGCCCGAAGATATATTTGTCTTAGATCCTAAACCTAAACTCATTCCTTATTAATTTTAAACCAAAATACGTCTAAATCCCTTTATATATATGTATATTTTATTGACAGAAACTTGCGTTAGATCACCTAAACGATTTAAGCGGATCTAAATAGTTAATTTTCACTAACAAAAACCTGTCTCTAAATCCAAACTCATAATCTTCCTGAATTTTAAATCAAAAATCATCTAAATTATTTAGACGGTAAAACCGAATCCTAAAAAGAAAAATATTCTTTTTGTTTTTAGAAGTATCTCTCCTATATATATAAGACCACAAGAAATGAAAAACTCTCTCTCTCTCTCTCACAAGTCCCAACAGCTGCTGCTAAGTGCTGACTGCGCTTACGCTCGCCGCCCCT
>AYJT01014732.1:0-10461 GCA_001278415.1 Ocimum tenuiflorum | reverse complement strand
AAAAAAAAAAAGCAATGGCAATTTTTAGCTACTTTTGTATGTCGCGGACCAAAATGGGGCTAGTAGAAAGCCCGACAAAAGGCCTAAGTGAGGCTGAATAAAAAAAATTGATTTTCATGGCTGATTCAACAATTAACTAATGTACGTAAAAGTTGTTTGGTCAACATGCATCAACAATAAAGGGCATTCCACGGTCTACCACCACACATAGATCAGATAAATATCTTTTCTTCAAATTTATGTGGAGATATTAGGATAATTTATTATAATATTCTAATTAATTAAAAACAAATAAACGGTGGGCATTGGATGCCTTTTTACTCGACGACGGCTATTACAGCAAGAAGAATGAGATTTCTCACGTCAAATGTGATTGATTCATTAGATTTTATGGTAGAAATATTTTTAAATTTCAAAGTTTGATATTCTTATATGGAATTTATATTTATTTTAATTTGTACGTCACCGAGTCGAAATTCATTTTAAATTTCTAACATTTAGAAAAATCATCATTAGTATGGACTAGATTTGAAAAAAAAAAATAGTTCGGATATATATGAAAATTAAGTAAAATGAGGATTATGAATAAAATCATCCTAGCTTGAAACTAGGTCCTTTGAGCCACTAAAAATAATCATTCGTATTGTTGAGATGTGAGATGATATGGCAATTACTTCACGAGTATTTAACTATCAGTAACTTAAGGGTGATTAACTCATCCACGAACATTGAATAGGTAGTTAACTTTCCACAGTCGGTAACATCATGAATGATTCTCTAACGACACCTTATAAAAAACAAAAGGTAAAATGAACACGTTCATGTCTCTCTAGTCAATGAAGTTCATATTGTTTCCTACCGTTGTACTGCATAATTCATTTTAAATTTGGAAGTTCTGTTAGCCACTAACTAATCTTTATCCAAATAGCCTTACAAATTTTTGTTACTTGTGTCGCATATTACTTGAGCTACGAACTAGGAAACGATAATCCATTCATGAATTTCGATCCCAAAGAGTTTTTGAATTTGATAGAAAATGATGAAATGTGAATCATATATACATTATATATATATATATACACAAGTGTCAATGTCAACCACTCCCTTCATTGCTAGAACATTAACTCTACTCGATCGCCAAAAATGGTGTAGAAGTTTTTATTTATTTTGTGGATATGAATAATGATAAAAATGAATCCCAGTTTAGATGAAAAATTGGAGCTTAACAAATACCAACCATTTAAATAGCTGTATCATCGTCCTCTACCATTTCTTCCCGCGCGTGGTCCCCCCTCCTCTAAAATAAAATTGAATCGAAATTTATTTTATTAAAAAAAGAAATTTATTTTTGTAAACAGAGCCGGCTATGCTGATTTTTGGAGCCATATACGTTCAACGCTCTCTCTCACACTATAAAAACAAAACACACACAAGAATTCCGAACCCTCCAAATCCGTCTGCGAAATCCACTCATATACATATATTTATTATCTGGGCACCAATCTGTATTCTCCCGATTATATATATATATATATAAATATATTCATCGTCTCAGTATACGCACAGTCTTTCTGATTGGTTCAATTATTCAACGTGCCCTAGATCCACACACATACAATAAATTATATATTACGTATAATTCGCATACATACAGATCTTCCGGCTTCCACCTCTACTTCTCCGATCTCCTTTTTACAGCTCTTCACTGCGTGTTCAATCAGGTATCTTTCATTGATTTTGCACTCAAATAAGATAGTTTTCAAACTTTTTCTTGTTATCTGATTTTGCCAATGAGATTTTGTTTTTCGGTTGCCATTTTTCTGGAATGGGAGTGAAGATGAAGGGGTTTATTTAATGTGGGATCGGGAGTATGTTCTTTTTTTCCCTCTATTTGAGCCTGCTCGTGCTTATAATAAATGCTTGTTTTTTGAATGAGTTTTTGTACATCAGAGTAATTTGTTGTGCGTGCGTGTCGGTGGGATTGAATTAGCTAATTTAGGATGTTTGTGGATTCCAGATTTGACTCAAAATTAGGTTTCTGTTGACTTTTCAGCAGCAAAGTTCTTCTTTTCCCCCTGTCCAGGCAATGAAATTTGATGCTGGGGCAGCTTGGAAATCTGAATCCGACTAGATATTGTCATGTGCTTTATACTGTTCGCCCCAGTTTAATTATTCTCAATCGCAGTTATTTAGCTCTGGGATCTAGTGTCTCGGTGCTGATGTGATAAAATGTTGATTTTTCCTTTATCGCCCTCGTCTTGGATCTCATTCTTTCGAATGCTGATTTATTCTTTTCACATATATTTGAAAACATTAGCCAATGCTTTAGCTGGAGTATTGCTCTGTAATACATTCTATTGGTGGCCAGCTCTGAGCTCTATGATTAGATTTTTCTTGTTTTCCCCGTATCCTGATCTCAAGTCGGGGTATTTATGTATTACATCCTATTTTAGCTGTAATGATGATGTTATAAGCTACTTCATTGATGTGAGATTTGTAACATATTTTTTATGGAATTTCACTGCAAACTGGGAAAACCCTTTCAACAAAACATCAAGAAGTTGTGACTATTGATTTATGTGTTACTGTAAACGATATGTTCACTTGTCTTCTCTGCAGGTACAAATTTTAGTGGATCCAGTGTTCCAGAGTCTGCTTTAGGCAGATAGGACAGGGTCGCACTTGTTCATTTTGCAGTTTGAGGAGAGTTGTTAAGGAATACATACGTTTTGTAACAGTGGACCTGTGATGCATAATTTATAGATGAAGTCAGCTCAGGCATGGCGGCAAGGCATGAAAGACATGCAAATATTGCCTGTACCTCGGCAGCGTGGTCAATTAAGAAAGCCAACATGGATTATCATGTTGGTGTCTCTAGTTAGCTTGTTCCTGGTCTGTGCTTATGTCTATCCACCTCAGAATTCAGCAGCATGTTATCTTTTCTCATCTCATGGTTGTAAGGGAATGCCGAGTTGGCTTCCGCCTCCAGTTAGAGAACTTACCGATGAGGAAATAGCTTCACGTGTCGTAATTAGAGATATTTTAAATATGCCTCCTGCTATACCAACAACTCCAAAAATCGCTTTCATGTTCCTCACACCAGGTGCATTACCATTTGAGAAGCTTTGGGATAAATTCTTCCAGGTACCTATTTATTGTCTATTGAAACGGCAATAATGCATTTCAGTGACGATAAATTCACTGCCTTATCACTGTTGACTTATTGAACTCTTGTCCTAGTTGAATACCACTCGTAAAAATGTCTTATGGTTAGAGCACTAAGAATCTTGTGGTTTATATGTGACTTGTCTTGGGGTTGGATAACCTTTGCACTTGACCATTTACAACTTTAAGCAATACTCTTTGCTTTAAACTGATAGATGAAGCATAATGCTAACACAACATTTATTGATTAAAATACTTCATAATTTGCTCTTTATTCTCCTTGACCAAAGTTCGCCACAGGTATATATAAAGAATAGAAACATTTGCAAAAGGGAAATTCGTACATGGCTGATTAGTCCATGTAAGAAACTAAATACCACCTTTTGTAATATGAACTAGTCATTATATCCCAGTTGTGCTATGTTGAAGCACTTGTAACTTTTATAGATACACCATCTTTTAATTTAATTGATGTGCCACTGGTTGTCCAACTGGAATTGCTGTTTTCTGTTAGGAATTTTCACTGTAATTACTAGGAGCTGGTATGGTGGTTAGGCACCAAAAGGGAAAATACCACAGGTTTAATTTGGTTGAGACACAAGAATGATCTTGATAGATATACCAAAGAAGCTTAAATATTTTTGAGCTGGGTTGAAATAGCTTACAGATTCTTAGCTTAAATGGAAATGGTAGCATAGCGATTATATTTTTCTAGCCAATAACATTTTCTATGATTTTCTCTAAACTATCGTCCATACTGTTCTGCTATTAGTTGGAATTTAATCTGTTAATGATTTTTGCCCTACATTGCAGGGTCATGAAGGTAGATTCTCCGTCTATGTACATGCATCCAAGGATAAACCTGTACATTTTAGCCGTTACTTTATCAACAGGGAAATTCGTAGCAGCTCGGTGTGTTTCTTGTTTTTCACTTGTTCTTGTTTATATTACCAATAACAAATATGACTTGTTTTTATAAAATAATTTTTGCATTGGAAACTATACGTATGCACACAAGTCAGAGGGAAGTGAATTAGTTAGTCTGGTTTCCCTGAGTGCCTATGCAAAATATTTCACCTTTATGTTGTTGAAACATAATATAATTCCCCAAGTAATCAACTATATTTGTCTTGATATGGTTCCAACTGTGCATGTGCTTGATGCCTTGATATATTATGGTGAATTGTAAATCAGCAATATCGCTCTCGGTAATTATGAGAACCAGTTGATACCTTTACAACCTAATTACTATTTTTTTTCTTTCTTAAAGGAGTTTGTGGCTATATTTAAGAATGGAAAATGAGAACGTTATATTTTTCCTGTTCTCAGATTTTGAACCTATGATAGAGATAGATCTATCACTATGGATCTCTTGTTAACGGTTAGCTTTTGCAGGTAGTATGGGGAAAAATTTCAATGGTTGATGCAGAAAGGAGGCTATTGGCTCATGCACTAAAAGATCCTGGCAACCAACATTTTGTACTGCTTTCAGACAGGTTGCAACAGAATCTGCTTTGTGGGTTTTGTTCTTTTCCATATTCTGGAAACTCAATATTGTTCATTCACTTATTAAATATTTTTCCTCAAATGCAGCTGCGTACCACTTCGTGATTTTGATTTTGTGTACAACTATCTCATGTACACAAATGTTAGCTTTGTAGATTGGTAAGTCCATTAATTTGGGGCTTTCCACCATCATTTTTGTGTTAGCTTTTTTGATGGGATTAATAGTTTAATTACACAGCTAGTGTTTAAACCCTTATGTTCTGAATTTACTGTGTTAAAGGGCTAGAGCTCAACAAGTTGATTAGATGTGTCACCTTAATACTTCTAGCATATGTGTGTGAAATGGATATCTAAAGATAAATGTGAGCGATTTGCGATTTTCTCTAAGTAAGATAGAGTTGATAAGATTTCCGAAATTACCCTCATAAACATTTTAATTTTCAGAGAATTCTCACAAGATTGGCTATATGCCAACAGCTATTAAGGTTTCATCTAGTACTTTCTGATTTTAAGATGACAAGACTTTTGAAGGTGGATGTGATTTAATATACTATAGGTGGTTCAATTAGTACTTCACCAAATCTAGGATATGTACTCATATCTAAAGTTAATTTTAACCATTATATTTTATAATTTTCTAGCCAAAATATTATCTCATTGATTTACAAGAACATAATCATTTTGGTAAAGAACCCTTGTGATTCAGTCCATTATGTTCAATGACAGCAACAAAACATGGTTTCAGGGCTAGTTTCTTGTAATTATCCTTGTTGATTTAACTTGAGGCTTTTGAATTTAAATTTATTATTTAAATAATATGCATAAAATTGTTGCAATTATTATTACCTTTGAAGATAAAAATATGCGAGGAAGGAGGACTTATCCTTTTATGTGCATGCAGCTTCGAGGATCCTGGTCCTCATGGAAGTGGCAGATACAGTGAAAATATGTTGCCTGAAGTTGAGAAGAAAGACTTTCGAAAGGGTGCTCAGGTGAATTTATACTGTATATATAGTAATAATTTTGCTTTCCTTGCTCAGTAATCCATAGTGAAGATGCTTCACAACTGTCATTGAAAAAAAAATCTGGTTTGCGGACTGAGTATTTCGTAATAAGACTTTACCTTGTGGAATATTGTATGCATCTAACCTCAGGTTATACTTTCTTGGTCACATCCTTAATTTGCCTAGGCGTGATGTGTTTTCTGTTTTCAACAATGCAGTGGTTCACAATGAAGCGGCAACATGCTGTTATAATCATGGCCGATAATCTTTACTATTCCAAGTTCAGGGATTATTGCAGGGTAATCAAGTTAATAAATTGAAGTTTTTCTCACTTATGTTACATGCTGTCTGTTTCATTTGTTTTTTGAAAAAGGAGATAAGTGACTGCAAAACGCCTTTCGTCTTGTTCGGGTTTTATCACTCTTTCATCTTTTAGGACATTTTCTAATCAAGTTACTCAGTTATTTTTGCAGCTTGCTACACTTTGTTTTTAACCGTTGCTCTGTAATGATTGAAAAGAAGTGCATTTTTATAAGTGACTTTTGACATCTTTCCTTTGATTGAACAGCCAGGCATGGAAAAGGGACGCAACTGCTACTCTGATGAACACTATTTGCCAACTTTTTTCTATGTGAGATCCATTGTGCTTTCTGTCTGGTTCTATAGATGTCTTCCATTTCCAATATCTTTTTTGTTTGAGCAAGTTCCCTCTATCATTTCAGATGCTTGACCCAACTGGAATAGCCAACTGGTCAGTAACACATGTTGACTGGTCTGAAGGAAAATGGCATCCAAAATCGTACAGGGCACAGGATGTGTCATATGAACTGATGAGAAATATCACAGTATGTCATTTTGAGATTTTACTCCTATTCCATTTATGTAGTTATCTGATGCCCCATCATCTACTCTTACCTTCCCCAGTTACTACTTTTGCTCTAGCATTCCTTAGGAATGTTTTTTTCTTGGTGTAGCATGCAGACTGCAGTCTGGTTTTGATAATAACTTACTATATCTATATCTATAGTTCAAGAGCCTTCTGTTTTAAGCTCAACGGCATGATTATTATTATATCAGTGCTGGTGCTATGCTACAATTCAATTTAGATTGGATGGCTTAGCCTCCCATTTTATAGTTATAGGAATCAATCATATATGGTTGGCAACTGCATTTTGTTTTGTGTTGCAATTGGCTTTAGACTTTGAACTGATGCTCTTCATTTCTAATTCCTGTTGCAGTCTATTACAGACAGTGTGCACGTTACAAGTGATGAAAGGGTCAGTGTTTTATTTATACTGTATAGTTGACCTGATTACATGTTCAGTATTTTGATGAAAATTATTCTTATGCACTGCAGAAAGAGGTCCAGATTAGACCATGCCTGTGGAATGGAAATCCACGTCCGTGCTATTTGTTTGGAAGGAAATTTTTGCCTGAAACCCTTGATAACTTATTGCAACTTTTCCCCAACTATACGTCGATTTGAGTGAAGTGATGAGGTGACTTGAGTATTGATTCTTTGTGGATTCAAGTGCAACACACCCTTGGTCTCCGTTTCAGTTTTAACTTTCTGCTTTTGTAAGCCAAGACGACTTTATTTATTGAGTGCAAGGGCAAGCAGCAGAAAGTGAAGTTGTTGAAAGAAACTGAAAGTGAAGACATGGCAGTGTTGCCTCATGGGGACAATGATTTGATGTTTAATTTTTTTTCCCTCAATTTGGGCTATTTATGTTACATTCTGTGAGGATTTGGGGCAGCATGCTACAGCTGACCTTTTTGTAGAAGTTGGATTGGATTATGAAGTTGCAAATATAGCCTTAGCAGATCCTTCTTCCTCTGCTTATAATTGTTTCATTAAATTTTTCTCCCCCCTCCCCCTTTGTTTCTTCATTGATATAGTTTCTTTAGATGAAAAGAAGAGACATTAATTAATTATTAGCTGTAAGAAAATACCTACGTCTTCGATGTTCGTTAAGAACTTTGATATATGTTGGTAATTAATTGGGAAGCAGCGGATCAAACACAACGTTTCTTATTCTTGCATTGTTCATACATGCTGTATTTGGATATCAAAGTCTGAAATCCCACAGCTACATAATTATGACATGACACCATACATTTGGTTTAATTCGATAATGAATTTCCTCAAATACTCTTCCGACATTTTTGGTTTGATGAGAGAAATGCATGCTATCTAGGAACTGTGTTAGGGGATGCGGCTCTTAGAAAAATTAGAGAATGGTATATGTTATCAAGTGCATTTTAATTGAATCATTTTATGGTACTAGATTACGACCACGTTTCTTGTAGATACACGAATTACTTTCTTGAGTAAAATTAAAATAAATAAACATAAATTATATTATAGGCATAGTCGTATATATGATCGCAAAATTTGTGTCTGGTTTTAATATCAAAATAAAATATATAAATTACATTATTGTCTTTAAATTAATATCCAAAAGGAATAAAATAGCTGGGAACATGCATTTCAAAAAGGCTTCAGAATGTGACATACTTTGGAAAACTTGTACACAACTCTCTGAAATGGATGAAGATTTTGAAATCGAACTTAAAGAATACGCAATACATTTTATTTTCGTGTTCCTGTTATATATGCAGGGTTGAAAGAGTCGTCATAGATTTTCTTCCACGTCAAGGTCTTCCAAATGTCATTTTGTGCTCCCATAATCAACCCCCTTTTTGGGTTCATAGTCTTCCCAGCAAATTAATTTTTATATTGAAATATATAAAAATATGCAGGTTTATTCTTAAATTACTAAAATATTCCTAATTTCGCAATTAAATAATCACGACAAAAGATTTCATTTATTTAGTTTAGAGAAAAACGAGATACTGAAAATGATAATACAAGTGTGATAAATTTTATTTCAAGTTTTAGTTTTTATCTCCAGTAGATCTTTTCACTAGCCAAATTAGACAAAAAAATGCATTTTAGCAACATATATTTGACCGAGTATAATCCAGTAAATATATCTTCATAGTTGATAGTTAAGTGTATATCTCATGGAATGTAGAATCTAAGAAGCCATGAAAGAAATGGCGGGGCCGTCGCAATTTTGTCTTGCTCTCTTGACCTCAACGTTGTCTTCACTAGAATCACACTACTACTCTTCACTCATACTATTTTCTACCACCATCACCATCTCTACTTATGATATTGAGCCATCTATTGCTATATATACACATAACTAAATTGCCATGGAAAATACTCACATACATGCACTGAAGATATGGGGTGCTCTTTCTCCTGCAAAAAGTTGACACCACCAAAATCCTTACACATTAGAATCGTAGATCTCAAGGGGTTGGTGCAAGAGATTGGATATCCGATCACCGTCGGCGAAGTGGTCGGCAAATCAGGCAAGCACTTCCTCTTCAGTCAAGCTCAGCTGCTGGCCGCCGCCGCCACCCCTCTGAAGCTGGATGCGCCGCTGGAGGCCGGCCGCCTCTACTTCCTGCTGCCCACCACGCTGTTTCACTCCTCCATGTCGCCGCAGGAGTTGGTGCCCGTCGCAAAGAAGCTGGCCTCCATTGCCCAAAATACTCCTTCCAAATCCAAATTCGTATCACCTGCAGGTGATGATAAGGTGGCGTTCAGTAATAGGTCTGTTAAATCGAGGTCGTGGAAGCCCATTTTGTCGACCATTAGAGAGAGGTCATTCAATCGGAGAAGTGAGTCCGATCTGCAGTCCCAAGAATCCAAGATTGATGACAAGTAGTAGCTTTCAGTTTTCACCACATTTTATTGAATATGAAATTAATTAATTAGACCTAGCTTGCTGTTTTTAGTTCTGTTTGCCACATTTTACACTCAACTGTGAGGAATTTGAAATCGTGATGAAATTCCTCTGTAGCATAGATTAGCTTTCCTCTTTTAGGGAGAAAATTATTAGTGTCTTACACATGTTCTTTCATGTACTTGATTGTTGCAGTAAGCGCATGATCACTTCTTGAATTATATTAGATTTCGCCCCACTAGAATGCCTTTGTCACATTCCGGATTATAATTATTCCTTTGGGCATATATATTATTATATCGACTAGTATTCTTATATCATCCCTACATTACATGCACATTACACGTTCACGATATTGTTATGAAGAACTTCTTCAGTCAATTAGTTAAACGTTTTAGCAATTTCACATATCTCAGAATTACTATACATAATGAGTGTGGCGACAAAGTTAAACTCTTACATCCATGATAGACTTGTTTGAGTTGATGTGAATTGTGTACACAATAAGATTGCTCGTTTGCATTAATTTTAATCCAAATGCATGTAAAATGCTATTGCTTAGCTATTTTGAGGTAAATATTTCCCCTTCACAAGTCACTAACAACAATTGGAGCAGGGGGAACGAAATTATACTTTGGTAGACAATCCCATCCAGTTTCCTTATTATACACCACATTAAAATACTTGGGATCCCATTCTTCCCCTTTCAACTCCCTCTCCTTCGCACTCTGTCTCTGCCTTTCCTCAATGCACCTCTTCGCTTCCTTTGCGTTCTCCCACCTCTTCTCCATTATCGCTCGGCTCACTTCACTCCACACTATGCACGACTCGCTCGCCAAAATACCCTGCATCATTAGTCTCCATCTTACTACTATAACTTATTATTACACTACTATCATTTGTAAATTATTATATGTATACCTTTGGGTCTTTAACAACTGGAGTTTTCAATCCTGTGAGCGCTTCTCTCGCATCGTACATGGTTCTCGTTTTCCCGGTGGAGACGTCCTTCACCATAACGCTTC
>AYJT01014687.1:0-16182 GCA_001278415.1 Ocimum tenuiflorum | reverse complement strand
CTACATCGATGCTGTTGTAAAGTAGAAAGATACATTATGGATTTTTTTTGGTTCTCTGAAATAGATTAAACCTCGAGGAGATTTTGTTAATGCATCGCCCTTAATGTTATATAGGTGATGAGATTTTGACTTGTTCCTTGCATATGCAGATAGGCGATTACTTGGATGTGGCAATCCTTACTCAGTGATCCTTGCTGGTATTATTTTACTGAATCGTTATCGAGAGCTCAACTACCCACAATTGCCTTTCGAGTAAAGGCTTTCTGGAACTTAAGATGTAGAATCACATTTTGGCTCATGTTTGTAAAATGATTATCGCGAGTACTGAGTAGTTAGGGGTGTTGTGGATTCAACTTTGAGTATTGAATATTGATTAATATGCGGATGATGTGGATTGCATTCTACATCTGATGTGGATAATCTAAATTTCGAGGTTGCTCCCCTTACTTCTGGCTCCAGTATGCAATCTTTTGAAGTTGACAAAAACTTATGTTGGATCACTTAAATGATTTAAGCGGATCTAAATAGTTCATTTCCATCAACAAAAATTCATATCCGCATTCGATCATAAATCCAAACTCATATTCGCAATGAATTTTAAATTTAAATCTGTCTAAATGATCTAGGCGGACTAACAGGAGATGACCTCTTTGATGTTACTTTGCGCCGACAAAGGTTGAGATTTCTTCGGATATTGATGTACGTACGTACAATTCATATTAAAGTAGAGGTGGCTTTGGCATGATGGCTGCATTAAAAAACCGTAGGTAAATTCAGCCATGATGCCAAAATAAATTAACGCAATGATATTCAATTCTTCTTCATACCATGTGGGTTAAATTAAGGGGCTATGCTCGATCCGCCAACATCAATTCATAAATGTCAGTCCTTTAATAATTTTCAAGGAGCTGAAATTAGATATACTGACTAGGGCAGGAACGGTATGGTATACCGTGACTTTTTTATCATACTACATACCGTACCGTAAATTAATGGTATGGCAAAATGCATACCGTTACCGTATCGGATGCTACGATATACTGGAGTACGATATACCAAATTTGCGGTATGGTAAAATATGCATACCGTTATCGTACCGTATCTACAGTATACCGTATCATGCCGTAGTTTTACGGTATATCGTTATCATCGGTAATATTGAAATTCAACAATATACTGAAGTTTAACGGTTTGCCGGAGATGACGGTATGCTGAAAACTTTTGTCATAAAAAAACTGTTTAGTTGGATTCAACAAAACAAAATTTTAAACAATCAAAAATAATAATTATCCACCATATAAAACGACCAACAATCACACATGTATAACATCCACTTCATCACTTGTATTAATTAATAAAAGAAAAACTGGAAACTAACCGGCTAGTTTATATTATAATTTCCAAACACATGTAGAGACAAATTGCAAATAAAACATCCACTTCATCACTTATATCAATTAATAAAAGCAATTCATCATAACCAGAAATCAAACATAAAAAGGACAACATAAGCTATCATTGTGTTCAAAAGGAAAATTACTAGATTAAGCACAACAAGCAAAATTCATATCTCATTTCTAATAATAATAGTAGTAGTAGTAATAAAAATAATGATAATAATAATAAAATATATACGGTATAGCGCTGATATGAAAAATTCCATACCGTTACCGAACCACAAGCTAACGGTAATGGTATCATATCGTACCGAAAAATGACGGTATAGCACAAATCCTCTATATTCGATAATATTTTGGTACGATATGACTGGTATAACAATATTTTTTCCCACCCCTAATACTGACGAAAAATACCACCATCCTCTTAAATTTAATGCGTACTACTAATCCATCGCGACTTTACTCTCTTATTAATGATAAAAACTTGCGTTAAACTGCCTAAACAATTTAGATGAATCTAGATAGTTCATTTTCACCCACTCAAATTCATACCCGCTTTGGATCTTAAATCCAAACTCATAATCTTAAATTCAAACCCATCTAAACAATTTAGGCGGTCTAACCGGAGACCTCATTCTTATTAATTATCTATAATTTAATAATGTTTGAGTCAAGTATTTATATTAAATATTGCATTTACCATAACATTTTAAATGTTTCAAGTCATTATAATGGTACATGCATTTAGACGATCTCTTAATTTCTGTGTCAAAGGCCGCAGCCCGAAATTAATTAGACACAGAATTAATTTTGGATTTGATTAATAATCTTAAATTCGCCTAATCATGTATGATGTACCAATATTGTCGGTCGTGCTAAATTAGTATGATTAAATCCATTCGTACGACGTCGTGCAAGGGGAAGTGGAAAATATTCAGAAAAGAAAACGGTATGTCAAAAGTCCGATCCGACCCGGATAAACAGATCGCTCTTCGGATCAGCTATTTCTCTCTCTCTCATCAAACGCAAAAAATACGCTCAGTGTGCCTGCGTCATTCCGGATTTCTACATTCACACTTAATTATGATGTTTAATCGTTAAGCCTGAGCGATTTTCCGAGATCTGCTTCTCCGTATGTCACCATTTTCTCTCTGCACAGCTGTATTGCTCCAATAAGCGCACAATGTCACCGATTTCTCCTGTGAATTTCTTTTGAAGGTCTATGATAGGACATGGCGATTAAAAGGGGACTGCAATCAGGCGGAGGGAGTAGAGGCATTGGATCTCGTTTCTTTGCTTTTGTCCTCGTGTTTCTCCTCACATTCGTAGCATTCTCCTTTTTTTTCGTCGGCCGCGGCCTTTCCACCGCCGCTTCTTCCGGTTAGCTAAACCGAAACTCATTTTATTTCGCTTACGTTTTTTTTTTTTGCCTTTTTTCTTCAGTTGGGGGTTGAATTGATTGTGTTGATCGGGAATCGTGTCATTAGTGAACTTTGAGGAATGTAACCGGGACAGTTTTTTCTTTTGTTAGTGTGTGCGGTAAGTTGTGAAAGGAACATAAATATGTTACGGGCTTTTTCTCTCTTTTTCAACGGCATCAATTTTTTGTATGATTCGAAGATGTGCTAACTGATCTTTATGAGATATCATGTGTTCTTATCGAACACGATATTGAATTGTAGTTAGATATAACGTCAGTAGTAACCCACATCATTAACAGTAGTTAGAAAAAGTTTCCAGATTGTTATTTAGGCTGATGCTTTAAAAATCTTAGATTGGTATTAATTTGCTTCAACTGCAGTGACAATACATGTGGGATATTTCTCTATCAAAATCAAGGTCAGGATTTTACATGATTAGGATCATGAAAAATCTGAAGGCATAAAAAATGAATTGGATGTTCGAATAGCCATTTTTTCAGTTTATATGTTTTATGTCTTCATCCTACCATGTGATTAGTGAGTTCTGTTTGCTTCACTAATTCAAAACGAAGCTACTCCATTAGGACTTCAGAGTTAGTTTACATTTTAGGCATTCTGCATTTGTTTCACTAACTACAGTAGACTAAGCTATTTAGGATGATGGTTGTTGGCCAAGAAGAATGTGTATCATGCGCAGATCTGATGGTGAGTGAAGGTGGTTTTGTAGGCGAATTTAACTTTTAGAGCATGGTTTTGAGGGAATATATTGGATATGTTGCGGGAGCGAAGATGTTCGTGGTCATACGCAATCAATGGAATAAATTTGAGCCTCTATGTCTTTCACTTATTATATGTACTTATTGAATAGAAGTTGAGGAGGAATTTATGAAATATAATTAGAATTCCGTTTGAGTTGACTGGATATGTTGCTGCACCTATCTTTCCTCTATGGTGATAGGAAACAGTGATTCTATATTTACGTATTTAGTTCCCATTCACACACACACACACACACTGTTTAATCTACTCCTATGTTTTTCTCAACTTGACTAATTAATGTGAACCGATAACTCTGCAGGTCAAAAGGTATTATCTATTGATTCCAGCAGACAGGTATCCTTTTTTGGCACCTTTACGCTGAACATGTTTCTGGCTGTGATGTGTAGCTAATAAGCAAGCACTACTTTTTACAGGATTTAAATTGGAGAGAGAGGCTGGCATTGCAACATCTTAGTCCTTTATTTTCAAAAGAAGTAGGTTTTTTTACATTTTAATTAAACAAGCCTAGACTCTGAGATATTTAGTACCTATGCTTTTGTACGCAGCTTCCACTAATTTAATCATTCTTTTAGGTAATTGATGTTATTAATGCCAGTACGTATGATTTGGGGCCTTTGAGTGTTGACTTTTTTAAAAAAGATAAATTGTCTGCCTCTTGGAAATTAGTTGGGCATGAAACATCTTCTGATAATGCCACTTCTTCTGAGGTAAGCATGAGCACAATCAAGTTGCTTTAGCTAATGAACAGATGCCATTGTTATATTAACATCCTGATATTTTGTCTTCTTTGTTTATAATTTTAAGGCTGCTGGAGTAGCCTTGAAGACCAAGCAAGAAACGCCGAGAGTCAAGGAGGAACATACTTCAAATGGTATAGTTGCTATGGAACTCTGTGGGTACAAAATTTAATTTTGTAACACTTTTAACATAAATGTTTGACTAGCCGTTTCCATGCAGAAGATCATTCCATTTTTCTTGAGACACCAGCTAAATTGGCTCGAAGGGTAAGCACCTGGACTGGCTTGATTGTAATCTCGCCCATTCATTGTTCTTTAGTTAGAAAATTTTGTGATAGAAACTAACTCGATCGTTTTACTAAGGAGACACGGTGTCATAACTTTAAACTTATATCTTCTCTTTCCAATTCCATTTTACTTCTGGTTCTCTGAGCTATAGCATGACTCTGTAATAACTGTGCAGCAACTGAGAGAAAAAAGACGGGAAAAGCGTGCAGCTGACTTGGTGAGACAAGATGATGAAGTGACTGTAAAGCTCGAAAATGCAGCCATTGAACGATCTAAATCAGTGGACTCTGCAGTTTTGGGAAAGTATAGTATCTGGAGGAAAGAAAATGATAACGAAAACTCTGATTCAAATGTACGCTTGATACGTGATCAAATGATAATGGCAAGGGTGTATATAAGTCTTGCAAGGATGAAAAACAAGCTTGAGTTAGCTAATGAGTTACAGAATCGACTCAAAGAAAGCCAGCGTTCTCTAGGAGATGCAACTACTGATTCTGATTTACATCACAGGTAATGGACTTGTAGCATATATGTTAATCAGCTCAATGCTAACTTCTTGTATCTGTAAATTACTTTGAACATAAAATATACTTGTGGCAGTGCACCTGAAAAAATTAAATTGATGGGCCAAGTGCTGTCTGAAGCTAAAGAGCAATTGTACGACTGCAACCTGGTCACTGGGAAACTAAGAGCGATGCTGCAATCTGCGGATGAGCAAGTCAGGAGTTTGAAAAAGCAGAGCACATTCCTTAGCCAGCTAGCTGCAAAGACAATACCTAATGCACTTCACTGTCTGGCCATGCGCTTGACAATAGATTATTACCTCCTTCCACCAGAGAAAAGAAAGTTCCCTCAGAGCGAGAATCTAGAAAATCCAAATCTTTACCACTATGCCCTATTTTCCGACAACGTCCTTGCTGCTTCAGTAGTGGTCAATTCAACCATTATGAATGCTAAGGTATGGAATCCCAATCTACAATTAGTTTTACGGTTCTAGTTTCCTTCTTTGCTTTCTATGAAGACAGTCTGACCACTTTTGAGCAATCTCACAAAGCTGTGCTTACTCTTCTTTAATTGTCTACTTGGTCAAATGCATTTTGAAGTGATGTTCATTCTGAGATATTAATAGGTACATGCTTTCAGAATTTGGTCAAGCAATGTATATTTTGGTCTACTTTTATAAATTGCTAGATAACTCATGGTACCCATCTTTGTTCTCGTGAATTACATAGTATACTTCTCCATGTATGCATGCACCACATATCGATAGTACACTTATGTCTACAAAGTTTTTAAAAATAACTTGCACTGTAATAAATCTATGTTGTTTAAGTATTGATGCAGTGTTTTTATTTTCTGCCTGAGCCAATTTCACCTTTCGGATGATTCTTTTTGACATTATGCTTCTGTTCACTTAATGAAGTGCTTCCCTGACTTGTAGGACCCTGCGAAACACGTTTTCCACCTTGTGACTGATAAGTTGAACTTTGGTGCAATGAATATGTGGTTTCTGTTGAATCCCCCGGGTAAAGCTACAATCCATGTTGAAAATGTAGATGAATTCAAGTGGCTAAACTCATCATATTGTCCTGTTCTGCGTCAGTTGGAGTCTGCTGCTATGAAAGAGTACTATTTCAAGGCGGCTCATCCTACCAGCCTTTCTGCTGGTTCTTCTAATCTCAAGTACAGGAACCCAAAGTATCTTTCAATGCTTAACCATCTTAGGTTCTACCTCCCTCAGGTTTATCCAAAGTTGGATAAAATTCTATTCCTTGACGACGACATTGTTGTTCAGAAAGACTTGACTGGGCTGTGGTCAGTAGATCTCCATGGAAAAGTAAACGGTGCAGTTGAAACCTGTGGTGAGAGCTTCCATAGGTTTGACAAATATCTAAACTTCTCCAATCCTCACATCGCCAAAAACTTTGATCCCAATGCTTGTGGGTGGGCATATGGTATGAACATGTTCGATCTAAAGGAGTGGAAGAAGAGGGATATCACTGGTATATACCACAAATGGCAAAATATGGTACTTCTTGCATTCCATCCGTTTTCTCTTTTCTTCAAATTATAGCAAATGGTAAGAATGAATAAATTGGTTTGTTGCTGTTGTTAGAATGAGGAGAGGGTGCTGTGGAAGCTTGGGACTCTACCTCCAGGTCTGATTACATTTTACGGGCTGACTCATCCGCTCGAAAAATCATGGCACGTTCTCGGATTGGGTTACAATCCGAGCATTGATAAGACAGAGATTGAGAATGCAGCAGTGATACATTACAATGGGAACATGAAGCCATGGTTAGAATTGGCAATGACAAAGTACAAGCCATATTGGACCAAGTATATAAAGTATGACCATCCATATGTCCGCAAATGTAAACTCAGTGAATGATGGGAGTGAAGTCAAGTTCAATTGTATTTCATTCAATTCATGTAATCATGTGTTTACACAAGCATGATGAGTCATCCTTGCTTTTGGAGATGTGTTTGTTGTCAGATGGGGATGCATTACTAACTGTATTCCGATGAGGATGCATTACTAATTGTATTCTTTCAACACCGTACTACTTAATTACTAGATTTGAGGCTTAATTGGACTTTGGACCTTCCTTGTGTAGACATGGTTTTCTGCTTTTCTGTGGCACTGAAAAATATATCAAGTGAGACAAATACACATAACACCCTTAGCTTTTTGGGGTTGAAATTAGGTAAAAGATTTACCTATTTAATATCATAAGATATTGAAACTATAGAATTTAAAATGAATTATGTTAGTTTGTATTGATTTTCTGAATGTTATATTTTAAAATGAGTGTTCGTTGTTGGTGATTCGAATTGTACTTTTTATATTTTTAGGTTATTATTTTGTTATTATTGAATATTGATTTTGTGTAAATTTGATTGTTGAGATGCGAATTATATATTTTGTTACATTGAAAATTATTTTAGATAAAATAAATGTCTAAAAATCCCGGCCGGAAATCCTTTTCTCACACTCGCTCTTTCTCGGCGTTTTATCAGCAAACAAACACAGGAATTAATCTTGAATCGACAATGTGCAGGGTTAGATTCGTCCTTAAGTTGAATACAAAAATCAAATTCCCTTCTTTAATCTTAATTTGAAGTGATGCGTGATCGAGATTTTTGTTTATTTTGCATTAAATGTTGTTTTCATAGGATCATATATGTTGCTTAGAATACTCAAAGATTCTGCAAAATGTTCGATTCAAATAAATGTTTGGATTTATTTGAAGTACAAAGCCAGAAATAAATGAGCATATGGATTACACAAGTATTCTTCGAAATTAGGCTACCTGTTCAGATTAAAATGGGAAAAAGGAAAACCATAGGTCAACTTATCCAAACGTTCAAAAATGAAAAATAACTCAAAAATAGGAGGAAATAATAAAATGAGTCTAATATATCATCTGAAAGAACAAAAAGAAAAAGTTCCATATTGGGATATTTTGTAGGCCACACGCGGACAGCTCAGATAGTTGATCAAGTTAGGGAATCTTGCATCGCAGAGTGGAATGTGAAATTCTGGATTTTGCCGATGAGGACCTCAAATTTTATAAATTTTCCAGTCAGAGCTCCTTATCCATACTGACATTGTGTTGCTATTTGCTTTACACGTGGCACAAGTGTAACACTGTTCGCCGGCGGCGGTGCGGTCGCTGTCACTGTTTGGTTGATGACGTCATCGCCTCCGAAAACTGATTGTGCTTTACACCCATTTCTCCAGCCCACGAAGGAAAGTCCAACATGTTCATGATAACATGTTATCATTTCAAAAATTTATATATGAGTGTCCATTATAATTTTGGTCTTTATATATTAAGTTACATCATCAAATGATATTAAATAACTTCATAAAGTTAACCTTATAGATGGTAGATATCCCACTTATCGAAATGAAAATAGTAGAGTGGAGACCCTGCAAACAATACTTTATGTGCAAAGAAAAATAAAGAAACTAATTTTATTTTGGTTGTATTAATATAATTGAATTTTCTCCATATGATTTTATAAAGTAGGATATTTTTATAGTGGGTAATTATTTATGATGAAAAATATTCCCAATTTATTTCAGTCTCAATAAATTTAATTTTTAGATTCATAATATATGATTCATTCTGATGATTTTTCACACTTTTAATTCTTAAAAATTAGTGTTTTTTTTTATCTCAAATATTTTGTAAGTCACCCACAGCAAAATAAATTATACATGATGACAGTAATATGAATCAATAAGGGTACTAAATGCTTCTAGTGCAACATCTTTGCACAAAGGTGATTGCATATTAGTCAATTGATCTTTTAATTTCAAGATTACGAAGTAAATTTTTTTCAAAAAAAATCAAGATTATAAATTGAGGGTCGTCTGCCCATTATTTTTGGATTCAGCGAGACTCACATAATGCAATTGTTTTGAATTCGAAACAGATTGGAATAAAATGAAAAGGGATCGTGTCCTTACATTCAAAAATATAATTCACTCATTCAACGGTGTTGGGGTTTATGATTGAAGAACATAAGGTGATTGGCTTCGAGGTATGAGACAAAATCTTTAAGAGAAGGAATAATGACAGCATGAAGGGGCAAAGGTTCCACAAAATATCTGCACCAAGATATTTTGGTGGAAGGAAAATGGCCAAATGGTGAAGGAGGGTACATCCGTCTTTTGCCGCACCACATCGGCCTTGAGAGAGAGTCAGAGATGACGAAGCTTTTGCGTGAAGTCATAATCTAAAGAGACAGTGAATCCTTATCTTCTTCTACACTCTCCTCACTGACACACCGCTTCTCCTTCTTCATCTCCACTTTATCCACTATTTCCTTCTCGTCATATATATCTGTATACTATTTTTAGGATTTCATTCTTCATCACTTCGCTTCTTTTTTACTTTACCATTTCCCAGCGCCCTAGATCATCATTTTCCTTGCTTTTTATCGTATTTTATTTTTGCAAATTTGTAATCTGGAATTGAGCTCTGGTTGTTGCAGCACCTTTGAAGAAGATCAGGGGTTTTTATTCAGGTAAATTATTGCATAGAGTTGAGAGAGAGAGAGAGAGAGAGAGAGCTTTCTCTTATATTGATGCGATAAACGGTCTCTTATATTCTAGTTGAATGATATATTTCTTCTTCTATAAGTTATAATAAAGAGCCAGGTTAGATTATCTTCGTTTGGAGCTTTTTCTGGACAAAAATTCTGTGTTGGTTGACTTTTGTGATGGAGCTTGTATTGGTTGTGATGAGATTATCTCTTTACTCATGAATAAGCAACTGAAATATTTTATCTTTACTCTCGTGTGTGCTCACAAAAATCCTAAATTCAGTATTGAATGACTACCTTCCTGAATATTACTATTAAGAAGATTTTCCACCTTATTGAAGTTCAAATATGTTGTGGAGAATTTGAAATGTTCTTTCTTTACCATTGAATGGTTCATGTGAAACCGTTTGTATTTTATTTAAACTGTACGTTCAACAAACTAATGTTTTACTAATGCTATTTTTATGGCCTTTATTTGATCAATCAATTCTCAGGTGAATTTGAAAGGAGTTGAGATGGCTTCCATACAGGGCCCTGTACTTTGTCCAGTAGCCCATGCTAAACAAACTGGAGTTTGCTCTGTCCCTGTTGATTCTCCTCTGCTAAAAGCTAAGTTGATTAGAAGTGGATTCTGGGGTTTGAAAGGGCTTACTAGTGGTACGGTCAATGTCAGCTACCGACATTCAAGGAATTTCAGACCAATTCGGAGTAGTTTCAGTTCGTCATCAGATGGTAATGGCAGCATGGCTGGAAATCCCAGTGAGAGTAATGCTGATTATGTGAACTCAAGTGTGGTTGAAGCAGGTAACAACGTTTTCTTTATATTTCTTCTTTGTGCTTATTATTTAGTTATTTTGCTTCTTGTTGGAGTCCATGTGAATTCAAGTCGATGAAATTGTTTATCGAGAATTATTGTTCCTGTGCTGTTTATGAAATTTCTTGTGGATATATGTGAAGCTATCTGGTTTTCTGTTATGGTGTTTTTGAGTAGAGGGACTTCTCATCTAAATTCTTTAGACCGGAAACAAAATAGAGTGAATCATTCTTTATGTTAACTTGCCAATGACTTATTTCATTACATAATGGTGCACGTTTA
Organism: Ocimum tenuiflorum; assembly: GCA_001278415.1. NCBI lineage: Eukaryota > Viridiplantae > Streptophyta > Magnoliopsida > Lamiales > Lamiaceae > Ocimum > Ocimum tenuiflorum. Next base: position 5,402 of record AYJT01014687.1, on the reverse strand, counting down.
TATCTTGAAATAGTTGAGGTGAAAAGTGGGCCAGATGGTTTCGTGATCAAGATGAGAGATGGTAAGCATTTGAAATGTGCTCACAATAACCCTCAGGGAGGCCATCTGCCCGACTACGCTCCACATCCCGCAATTGTCTTGAAGATGGAAGATGGAACTGGGCTTCTACTCCCGATAATTGTTTGTATGTATACAATATTACTTATAGTTATTGCAAAGATGATCTGTAATTACCTTTGTTCATTGTGGCTGTGGCTTCCATTTCAGTGGAGATGCCAAGTGTGCTTCTCATGGCAGCTGTGCGTAATGTCCAAATTGTATGTTCTCACTCTGCTGGCTCTGTTTAATTCAGCTCAAATTAGGGAAACACAAATTATGGTAATTAATTCATTGATAATCAATCAGGCTAGACCAACTATGTATCAAGTGCTGAAGGATATGATTGACAAGATGGGATATACAGTGAGTTGAGAACTTATACTAGCTTTCTCTTCTCTGAGCAAGAATTAGTTTGCTTAAGCTTACACCTTGAATTGCTTTGTGCTCCTCCTTTCCAGGTGAAACTTGTACGTGTCACAAAGAGGGTGCACGAGGCCTATTTCGCTGAGTTGCATCTTGCAAAGGTAAAATACCTCGTTAATCATAGTGAAACTACTCAGCCTTCTTATTGTACATAATGTAGAGTTGCAGGAAAAAAGACTGCATATATACTTTTTACTGATAAATATTTGTGGTGATTGAAGTTGGATAACGAAGCAGAGAGCTTATGCTTTGATCTTCGACCCTCAGATGCCATTAACATAGCAGTTAGATGCAAGGTAATGATCTCTCGTTGGACTAAATACTTGAACTCATTTACATTGCAACAATGATCTTTGGTATCCTTCTGCAATCAAAATAGTAAATCATAATAATGTCACATGGGTTTTCACGTTCATGCATGGTGCTGACTTTATTGAATTTCCAACATTGTGATGATGACTGATGAGCAGCAAATTAAAATTTAAAATTTTCATGCTGATAACACTTAATTATATGATAATGATTATCAACTGTGCACTCATATCATTCTGTGTCTTGCTTTCATAGTTTTGATAAAATTCTTGGATGAGTGTTACCTCTAGAACCCTTCATTCTTTCCTTCTGTGTAAGCAATGCTGGTCTCAGTTGATATTCTTGATTTTGTGATATGATCAAATGGACTATCTGGTTCTAAATGCCGCAAAATTTATGCTTACAGGTGCCGATACAAGTGAGCAAGTCGCTGGCGTATAGTGATGGCATGAAGGTTATCGAATCTGAAAAGGTGTTGGCACAGAGTTCCTCATTAGATGGCCCTTTTTTCACTGAACTGGATAGGTATTCCACTTCTCTTCATTTAGATGATTCCATTCAGTCAACAAGATCTCGACAATCTAATGATTTAAGTTGATAACAACAATGCCCTTGCCATCACAAAATTGCAGACCGACTGGGCAGCCATGCATTCAGACTAAAGAATTCAATTTAGTGCGGAACATGCTGATTGCTGCCGTTGAAGAACGCTACAGGGATGCAGGTATTTGTAGATCGTTCCATTTATAAAGCATCAAAATTAGTGTGGAGAAGTAAGAAGAAATCTGTTAACAAGGAAATTTGTTGATTTGTTAAAGCTTTGTGGAGAGACAAACTGACTCAGCTTCGGTCCAAGAGAAACTGGGCATGATACAGCATCTTTCGTATCGTCTCCGGATATGGCGCTTGTACGTATTGTCTGTATTTGTGTTGTAGCATGTTTGGTATTAATATTAATATATGAGAATGCATTTGTTTGTGGTTGTGGTTTCAGGTAATGAATGCAGTGGGTGGTGTATATAGAGGTTGGTCATCCAAACATGGAGTAGTAATCAACTGTAATAATAAGTTTATAGAAAAGCTCTTTCCTGTATAGATATAAAACTCATACTCTTCAAACTCTGCGCTTATCGTTCATCGTATTGTCATCCATGGGAAGAAATTTGTGTTCAACAGTCTTGATGCACGCACAGAATAGTACTATATTACGATGTATCTGTCTTAACTATAATTCGAACTAATGAATGTGGAAAAAGGTGTTTGATTACTTGCACCCCAGATGATCTCCAATATTCATAAGTGCAAATTAAAGCCAAAGGTGTTTTAACTCCATCTCATGAATTGGACAACGTTCCTTAGTGTAGACTGTAGAGTGATGGCTGCTATAACTATGAAGATTTTGATGTCTAGAGTGATAGTTATAGATTTAGTGCCTGTTTGTCCAAATATAACAAAAAATAAATTAAATTATTTCCTCTAAGTCTTAGATATTTCACATATTATGTGAACTAAAAAAGCAGTTGACAATGATGATGATATTCATATTGAGCTACATGAACAAAATTTTAAAGATCATCTTTGAAGGCATCTATATTGTAGCTTTTCGTCGTTGGCATTTTTGTTTGGTTGAATCTTGATTCAAATGTAAGTTCTATAATTGAGCTTGCGGTTTGGGTTAATTGATGTCAACTTTTTATCAACCTCCCTTTGTTTAATAAAATAATATGGTTTGTTTAGTTATTTATTTTGGTTTCATTGCGACCCAATCCCGGATATTTTCACTTGCAGTATCCTGCAAACTAAGATTGAGTCTGCGGAATATCACGTCAAGACAACTTCACACTCTATTAACCCATGCCAAAACAATCTGCAGAATATCATGTCAATTTAATTTTTCAATAAAAATATTTATTAAATAGTTCTAACAATTTGGTTAATTATGTCAATCTCCCCCAATTTTGTTATCCATTGAGGGTTTGCAACAGCCGATCGCATGGACATGGGGCATTACAAACATACCCCCAATTTCCTTCAAAAGATGAATTAATTCAAAATATTATTTAGACAACTTATATAATTATTATTGATTAGAGATATATATAATGGTAAAATAATTCCACAATTTACTAAAATGTCACCTCCCCTCCAATAAAATATCACATAAACACTAATTTATTTATTTATTTTTCTTTCATTTTGCATTATTTTACATTTCATCTCTATTATAGCACATATTTAAGTGATATATAATTAAATTTAATTTATATATTTCAGCTATAAAGTTCTTGTACAACTAATATAAGCATAATTTTTCCTTTCATCAATAATTTGGTCCAAGTTGTATATTAAAGTACCAAATTTCGTAAAATAATTTGTATTTGTTTTACTCATTTTTTATCAAGTTTTATAAAGATAGTTGAATGTATAAATAATAAATTATAATATAACTATACTAATTCTTTATGTTAATAAAAAAAAATTAAATATATTTTTAAACGACCACCAAAACACATACAAATTTAATTATATAATTTTTTGATCCCGCGTAACCAACCATGGTATAAAACTAGTATACGTTATATTCTGTTTTTTGATTCGTTTCTGCATGCGTGACGGGAGTATGGTATAGTATGTATGTATGGATGATGATGATGATGATAATGTATTGTATATATGTCTTGGTAATTCCGTGTAAATAAAGTAAAGTAAGAGCAGGTGTGAATTCCCTATGGCTATGCTGCGGCATATTCCCGCCAAATGACACTGCACCAGACGCACTAACCACCGCCACGTGGCTGGACCCCCGCCCCCCACCGCCCCACTCTTCATTTCACCACCGCCTCTCAACAAATCTATCTTCACCTTTCGAGCTACTAGGGTCTCGCAATGTCCAAGCCTCTCGATCGATTTTCTGCCTCCTGTGAGTTTCTCCTGTTTTCGTTTCCTTTCTGTGAATTTAAATTCATTTGTTCGTGCGCTGCTGACACTGAGTTTCGCTTTTTTTCGAGTAGGAGTTTCAATTTAGGTGTGCGGTGACGGAGGAAATGTATTTCGGATTTATCTAGTCCCGAATTTGATATAATTAGATTGCTTTGAGATCAGGTCTAACTAGATTCTTAATATCTTAGTCTTTGTGTGTATCTCTGTTTTTTCATTTTATTTTGGTACTATGTTAAAATCTGATGTTGTTGTTTTAAAATTGAGGATTGATCGTTTATTTTTATCCCCTCAAAAGGAGATATCTTTGTACGCTGGCGGTACATTATGATTGTAACTAGTAAGAAACTGAGATAAAAATGAGGCATAAGAAGAGGATAGTGTCTTTTGGTCACTATTTGAGTTTGGATATTACATCGTTTTTTATCTGGTATTTATTTAGTGGATGAATGTGAATTAACAGAAGTACTCCGAGTTTTCCTTATTGCGATTTGCAGATCTCTAAAATATTGTTTACTACTCTCTAGATTTACAGATGAATTAGTCATATAGTTCGTTTCTCCACTTTTCGTTTATCTTTTATGCTGTGTATGACGATATTCAAGATTTTGATCATTGCAGTTGCAACAATATTTTAGTAAATCAAGGATGTTTCGTTGATATTTTTTAGGTCCAACATGGTCTGGGTTTCTTCAAGTATACTTTAGGTTTTCATTTCACCAAGGATTATTAGGTAAAGATGGAACTTGATAGCATAATCAGATGTCAGAACAAATTATATACTTCTGGGTGATGTCAAACAATAGTGTAGTTTCTCCATTTTATGATTTTGAAGATTGACTTTGGATATGAGAAGTGGTTATTCACTTTTTTAGGAGGTTGTACTTCATCGTGCTTAGTCTAGCATTTAGTCCATCTGGCTGGATGTGATTTTTTTCTGGTCAACTGCTTTTTCATAATGTATTTCTTCATATAATTGCATTTATCATATTGATTTTACTCTATGGCTTTTTACTGCTCACAGTTTTGTACTTTGCCAGTTCTTATGGCAATACAAGGATATGCTCCAGACTCGGTTTGAGAGCTTAGAATTTCAACATTTGAAACAGAAAAACCTCGTTTTTGTGGTCAGGTTGCTGCAAGGATGATGAACACAAACACAAATCAGAACCTGAAAACTCAGAGGAAAATATGAAATCGGGAATTTTCAGAAAAGCGAAAAATGCATCAAGTAAATTCAGGAGTTCTCTAAAGAACAAGATCAAAAGGAGAAATGATACTTGCGTTTGTAAAATTGAAGACATTCATGAAATCCAGGATCAAAAGCTTGTCGATGCTTTTCGACAAGCACTGATCATGGATAATCTACTCCCTACGGGACTTGATGATTACCACATTATGTTGAGGTAACCGTTTCCCATTCTCGTGCTTATATTTCTCCTTTTAAGTGTGTAACCAAAAATGTATTAAATGAATAATTTGCGCAATAATATGATCCAATAACATATGGTCAGTTCTTAATGCATTTTTGGTTGATGTACCCATACATTCTGATGGAAGGGTGTACTGAACTATCATGCAATGAGTTTGAGCTTGCAATTTTTTAAACCTTTTTTTGTACTCCATGCCTT
>AYJT01014577.1:0-10631 GCA_001278415.1 Ocimum tenuiflorum | reverse complement strand
TGGTGTGTTACTTCAATAAGCAGTAGTAATTCATAATGAAGCAAACACAACATTAATTAATAATTAACTCAAAAATTTACCGAGTCTCACAAACAATACATTGGGTTCAGAGATACATAAGTCCACAAAATAAGTGTTTGAACAACAGAAATAGCATGGTTGGAATATATATATATGGTTCATATGATATCCTCCCAAGTTCGTCACAACCATTTTATGCGTTTATACCAAGCTTGAGTTTTAGTTCAGTCCATCTACACTATCCGTTATCATGGTGTGAACTGGGAAGTAGGCCTTCTTTCACAGCCACTGTGTCCATTCCATTTGGAAGGAACTAACAATGCACTAGTCTTGACATTTTCTTTCTTCAAGACTTGATCAATGACCAATAAACTACATCATCATTTGATACTGGGCTCTGACCACATTTTTCGATTCTGATTTACAATCTCTCTAACCGCGATCCCATTAGAGGACAGATAGGTAATGCAAAACAATTTATTCACAAAAATTCAATTTGATTGAAAGCATTTCATGGTATTTTAAGAAAGCAGTGAATCAGTAGGTTTCAGTTTTAGTATATAAGACAGCCCACCTCAATCTCGGTGATGGTTCTTCTCTTGTTGGCCTAGTCGACTGCTCGTCTCAGGGTTATCGTGTTCTTGATCACCTTCACGAATATAGCGCAACTGAGGACACTTGTTGATTATCGATATACTATAGTTCATTAGAACTTGAATAGCTCTTAGGCATTTATGTCATGATTTTCTTGTTTATTTAAATGTACAAGTTCACTTGAAGAGTTAGGCTATGTATTCGGATTGGATTGGAAGAAAGAATTTGGTTTAATTTGAGTTCAACTGGGAGCAATTTGATCCAATTGAAGGATGACTTCGATCGAATTGGGTTGAAGACTTCGATCGAAATGGGATTCAGGAATTCGATCAGGTTTGAAGTGTGGGGACTAATTCGATCGAATTAGGGATCCAATTCGATCGAATTGGGACTAAGGTTTTGGTCTGGAATTTGATTGATGTGAATTTTGATCGAATTAGGGTTTGGAATTCGATCAAAGTGTAACTCGATCGAATTGGAGTTGAATTCGGTTGAAGTAAAAGGAGATCAAACATCAAGCAATAAGGGGATCCAATTCGGTCGAATTGAAAGGCCAATTCGATCGAATTGGACTCTCGGGTCCCAAAAACATGACGATGGCCATGACGATTTCCGGCGTCCCAGGTTTGATTTTAATGCCTTCCTAGTTCCCACAATCATACAAAGGGCCCTAGGTAGTCCAAACAACGTTTAGGTTCGAAATACAACACATGTTTTCCTACGAAACCAAGGATCAAGCTCAAGAATCTCATACATGCATGGGTCAAGTTCCAAAAGTCTCAACAAGGATGGAAGGTCCACATGTTCACACAAAATCACATTCAAAGGTGGTTATCGAACACAATGAGAACAACATTTCATCATGCATTTCGAGATTAGCAAGAGGTTCATCTTATCAACCACATAAGAATTGCACTAGGACTCAAAGAACATGTCATGAAGTTTTCCGATGGTTACCTTCGTTAATTCTCGAAATGAAGATGGTGATGAATAGACTTTGGCCTCAAGGATTCTTTCTCCTCCTTCAAGTGCTTAACCAAGAAGATGGAGTGTTTGGTGTTTATTGGAGAGAGCCTCAAGAGATGAGTTGGAAGAAAATAAGAGGAGGCTCCTCAAGAAGTCGCTATTTATACTTGGAAGGAGGAGGGTTAGGGCTAGGGTTAGGGCTTGGGTAGGGACCTTGGGTTATAACTCGTACTATAGTATAAATTGATTTCATGATATAAGTCATGTAACATTAGTTACATGTTTTGTTATTTAAGTTCAAGGATTCGAATATTAGCCCACAGTCACCATAATGTTCCTGCCTTTTAGGAATTTGAATAAATAATTGAAATACTTAAACTAGGAATTTACGGGACGTTACAGATCCTCTATTTGAAGGGAGGATCGAATTGATCGGGTTGTGATCGGACCGATCATATGGTCAAAGATTCGGTATGATCGAAGTTGGATCAGAGGGATCTGGGCAGCAGGGGATCAGACCGACCAGACTGATCACTTGAAGTTTCTAAGGTTCGATCGATGGTTAATTAGAGCTATCAAGTTTCAAGGATGATTGGATCGTTCTATTCACGATTGGTGTGATCTCCAAGTCTAAATTAGGGTTTTAAGTTTCTTGGGTTTGGGGATGAAGATCGGATCGATCAGCGATGAAGATCAGAGCGATCTTCATGTGTGATCAGACCGATCGTACTGAATCAAGGTGTTCGATCAGATTGATCTTGGAATAGCCCGTATAAATACTACTAGAAATATAGGCATCAATCGATAATTAATAGGAGTAATATGAGATTTATTTTCTAGAGTTCATATCACTCATTTTATAATTAATAATGATAAATAATATCGTAAGGATTCCAGAAATGGTCCCGGATCTAAAATCGGATGAGTATATCGAAAGTTATCGCGATTTGAAGTTTTTTCGAGAGATTACTGGATGATGATGTCATGATCGAAATACGGGCAAAACCTGAGATGTCAGTAAATCATAAATTATTGAACAATAATTAATTACAAGAAGGCTTGTTCGATCGGATTGAGAATCGGATAATCGAAACACCGCGTATTGGGTTGGAGACCATAAAACATTTGTGCTCGTGTCAACTATTTCGTCCTTACTCTTCCTCCCTCTCCTATAAATAAGAGGCTTCCCTTCTCATTCTTCACTCCTCCATTTTGGGGCGAAGCTCTTGCAAAATCGAAACTCAACGTTCACTTCAAAAATTTCATCGAACCTCAATTTCGGAGAACATCAGAGTCGAAGGGGAATTCGAAAGGGTGTGCTAGCCATCATCACAAATCAGATTTATACTCTTTTTAAGGTGAAGCCCCAACTCCTCATTTTCTTCAAAACTCGAGATCCATGCTTTTCCATGCTACGAATCATGATATGATACTTGTTTACTTGTGCTAGTGTCCTTTCTAAACAACCTATTTCATTATATGATGATTTGAAGTGCTAAACCCAAAACCCTAGTTTTTCGTGATTCTTATTTGATGCCTTTGGATGATTGTATGTTCATTTTGACCACCTAGGACCCTTAGTTTGAATATTTGGAACCTATTGATGCCTTCATTGTGAGATTTGGAACAAAATCACAAAAATTCCTGAAAGTGTCCAGGCCAAATGATCAGGCATCAGAACCTGATCGACCCGATCAGGCTTGAAGATCAGACAGATCAAACCTTCGATTAGCTTGATCCGCCAAGAACACCGAGAGCACGTCCAGAAACTTGAAGATCGACCCGATCGATCAAGAACACTTAAATTTATCCTGAAAAGCCTTTCGCCTCGATCCTAAGCATGATCGGCCTTGATGATCGGCTCGATCAAGATATGATCAGCCTGATCCTTTTTAATTTTTGATCGACTCAGTCCTACGTTTGATCGGCCTTCGAAACCTAGACCTGATCGGCCCGATCATGCCATCTTTGATCCAACCTCGATTGATGTTGAATTTTATTTCACAATCAACCCAATCATGTCCTAAATCAGCTCGATCCAATTCCCAAACCTTGGATCCCTCGACTAGTGATCGCGATCAACTTGAAACCAAAAATATTATACCTGATTGGGCCTGATCGCTTCCTGATCGGCCTGATCACCTCTCACACTTACATTTTGAACCGATCTTACCTCCCGATCATTGTATGTTACTTCCGACCTATACGATCAGCCGGATCCTTCCTGATCGGCCTGACCATATTCCCCTACCCCTGTTCTCATTTGAAACTGTGTTCCTATCCTATTTATCTTGATAAATACCGATCCTGATTATTTTGGCTCACCTTTGATTCATTGTTTAATCATGCATCTTCATCAGCTTACCGTTTATTCCATACTAACTCATCCCTACTGTCTACAAACTCAAAACCCTTGTTATGATAACACGAGTAACTCTAAACTCTGAATCAAATATCAATCATATCTAATGTCTTATTGTCTAACTGATCGTACCTTCTATCCTTCATCGCATATACCATACCAGATCATATTTATTTACCTTATTCTTTCTTTTCAATTGCATTCGTATCCAGCTATCCCGACACTCATTGATTCTAAATTCAAATCCAGATGAGAATAGACACTCAGTCTCTTTATTGGAGCACCAGTTGTACCTTGTTACCTTGAACTTCTTACCATGCTATTCACATTTTGAAACTCAGTCTCCACTCCAACCCAGTGACTATAAATTTATACGGTAATGTAATAATAGAAGACTTATGATTTTTAAGCGAGATTAATGCCGATAATTGTTATTTTCAATCATAAGACAACAAATGAAGTCCTCACTTAGTGATCTTATTGAAGGTGACGACTTATCGGATGCCAACGATCATGCTCAATCGAAACAACGCCAGAGAATTGCTAAGGAAGTGAGGTGGACTTTCTTATATACAAAGACAACGTAACTTGCTTTTTTTTTGTGAAATCCTTGAACCCTGTTTTGTTTGCGAACTTGAATTGTCGACACTTAACTATTTTTTGCATAATATGACTTTGTTCCCTCTGCGGGTGAGACCAACGGGTATTGTTGACTTATTTATGATTCAGGTCTTGTCTGCCGATTAGTAGGCAAGATTAGTGCACTATGGATGACGTTATGTAAGTGATTGGACCCTAGCATAATGAGAACACCGTGACTGTGTGAGGAGGCCTCCTCCACAGATCACCTTTATTTCTGCAGAGTGGTTGACGTGATAATGTGATGAGCTTATTGATGAATCAAATGATGAACCAAACAAAAGGTTTTGATGAACACGAGTGGATTTGAAAACATAAAACCTCGTCGGATTCCATGTGCCTGTGCTGATTTTTCATATATAATGTATGTTTTGGTGACGTGTCCACTGAGTGCTTTTGTACTCATGCCCTGCATATCTTTCTAAATGTGCAGGTTGTGAGCTGTGGAGTCATGAGGACGTTGATCAATGACTCGTTAAGAATTTAGATGCCTCGAGGGATGTATCTTCACATACCTCCCTCAACCATGTTTCTGCTAGTTGAATATTAGGCTCTGCATCTATCTTTCATTTATTTTGCTAGTTCAGTAACCGAATCTTCATACTATGGCAATGCATGTGCACATACTCCTCTTCCTTAACTGTTATTCCTATTAAATGGATCTTCGTACCTTAATTCTGATGTTGCGACAACGCAGATACTCAAATCACATCTCTTTAGATATTATTATTATTATTATAAGATCTCCGTTCATATGTTGTTATTATCATCTCTCTCTTTGGCTTCATCGTGGCGTCCAGCTGGCTAGGTCGGGCCGTTACAGATCCTTCAGTATCGAACTGATCCTGTTCGCAGTTTGCTCCTGGGACTTTTCACAAAATTTGTGTTTTTGGTCCAAATTGGGTGTTCTAGGTGCCTATGGTTTCCCACTTTCAGGTACAAGCTAAATAGAGGTTCAAAACTGACATTGAGTCACATTTTGAGCATTAAAAGAGGATGAAAAGAAACTAGGATTTCATGAATATTCACCAAATCATCAAGAATTCAAGAGGGTATTCCAAGTATGATATAGAAATGCCTTAATCATCAATAATATGACTAGAAAACGTGATTGGCAACATGATTCGAGTTAGCATGCTTGATTTGAAGATGAGTGGGTGACTAGGGTTTTATCTTGATTAAAGATGAAAATGGTGTGGTTGTTTGCATGGCTCGTTTCCCTCTTCGATTTTTCGAAAGTATGTTTTTCCCCCGTGCTCTGATCCTCTGGAAATGGTTAATTCTCAATCGAGAGATGAAATGAAAAGAGTTTGGGTGTGTTTTTGAATTTTTGAATGGATTTATGATGGAGGGGGCTCCTCATATTTATAAGAGAAGAAGGGAGTTAAATAACGAAATAGATGACATCATCACCAGTCTCCAAACCGCGACGTCTCGTATTTTATCTGTTCGACTTTCGATTTTTGTTTCATTTGAACACAAGTTTTCCTGTGATGTTCTCATGAGTCAATTTACTATAATACTCGACTATCAACCTAGCTCAGTATTTACAATTTTTCATGACATCATCTCTCAGCATTAACTGGTAAGCTTAGATTCGTGCTATCTTGAGTTATACTCATCCGATTTGTATTCCAAAACCACCTTCAGGATCCTTGTTTACTTTTCTATTACATAAGACACTATACAACGTATTTCGAGATGAAATAAAATTTTTGTTTTCTAAATGCATATCTGGTTCGGCATTTAATATAATAGTATAAAATACGGGGTGTTACAATCTCCACTCTTTAAAAAAATTTGTCCTCATAAGGGGTATCTCTCTCTTATATTCTCCTACATTTCCCAGGTAGCTTCCTCCACTCCTTGGTGCTCCCACAGGACCTTTACAATCGGTATGGATTTATTCCTTCATTTTTGCACCTTGAGATCTAACATTGTCTTAGGTCTCTCTTTGTATAGAAGTTTAGGGGTCAAGGAAATCTCCTCTAGATGGTTCACATGTTGCGGATCGTGAATATACTTTGTAAGTTGTGATACATGAAAAATATTTTGCACGTTCCCTAAGCTTGGTGGTAGTCCTAATTGATAAGCAGTTGTTCCCACTTTCTCTAAGATCTCGTGCAGTCCAATGTACCTTGGCTTCAACTTTCCCTTCACACCACATCTCGCGACTCTTTTGGATGGAGAGACCTTCACGAACACCTTGTCTCATACCTTGAGTTCTAATTCGGCTCTTCTCATATCGATGTATGACTTCTGCCGATCCTGAGCTTCCTTAATCCACACCGAATATCTCGAACTATCTCTATCATTTCGGCTACTACATCTGGCCCAAAACCTTTTCTTTTTCCAACCTCATCCTAACATAATGGTGATATGCACTTCCTTCCATAAAGTGCGTCATAGGGTGCCATCCCTGTTATTGCTTGGTAACTGTTGTTATACGCAAACTCGATCAAAGGTAAAACTTTGTTCCCATTGAACTCTTCAGTCTAAAACAATAGTTCTTAAAATATCTTTTAAAATCTGGATCGTCCACTCAAATTGTCCATCAGTATATGGATGGAATGCGGTACTATAATTCACCTAAGTACCGAGCTGTCGCTGCAAACTTGTCCAGAATTCGGACATAAATTTGGCATCTCTATCAGATGTTATAGTTGCGGGCACCTTGTGTAATCGTACGATTTCCTAAACATACAACTCTGCTAATTTGTCGGATCCATATGTGATCTTGAACGGTATAAAGTGAGCACTTTTTGTTAGTCGATCCACTATCACCCAATTGACATTGTTTTCCTTATGTGATTTTGGTAATTTCCTCAGAAAATCCATCGTTATATGCTCCCACTTCCACTCTGGGATTTTCTGTGGTTGCAAGCTACCATATGGTCGTTGGTGTAGTGCCTTTACCTATTGGCATGCTAGACACCTTTCGACAAACTTGGCCATGTCCTTCTTCATACCAAAAACTTCTCCTAAAGTCTTGTTACATCTTTTACTTTGGGGTTGGGCAGTGTAGGGAGTTTCATGTGCCTCAAAAAGTAAGGCATTATCTACGGCTTCATGAAAACTTTCTATCTTGCCCGTTCGCACCTTCACCCTTACTTCTTCCATTTTCATATCCTTCCTTTGAGCCTTGATTATCCTTGTCTGCAAATCGGTGTTGCTACCAACATGCCAATGATCCTATTACTGCCACAGGCAGAGCTATCACCTCCAATTTCATCTTTTCAAACTCCTTGATCAAGCGTTGCACGCTTAGTGCATCAACGACTGAATTGGCCTTTCCGGGGTGATAGGTGATGGACAGGTCGTTATCCTTCACGAGTTCTAACCATCTTTTGTGCCTCATGTTAAGGTCTTTCTGTTTGAAGAAATACTTCAAACTCTTATGGTATGTAAATATCAATCATCTAACCCCATTTAGGTAGTGCCTCCAAATCTTTAAGGCATGAACGATGGTGGCCAATTCCAAATCATGTGTTGGGTAGTTCATCTCATGAGGTCTCACATGTCTTGATGCATAAGCTATCACTTTCCTTTCTTGCATCTGTGCGCAACCTAACCCGTTCTTTGATGCATCAGTATAAACTTCATGGCTCTCTTCTAAATCAGGAACTGCCAGCACTAGGGCAGTGGTCAACCTCTTCTTTAGCTCATGGAAGCTTGTTTCGTAGTCCTTTGTCCACTCAAACTTGAGTCCCTTCCTTAATAATTTTGTAATGGGTTGGGCTATCTTTGAAGGAGCGACAGTAGTAACTAACTAAGCCTAAGAAACTTCTTATGTCATTAGGGTTCGTAGGCGTTTTCCATTCCTTAACTGCCCTAACTTTTGCGGGGTCTACTTTAATACCTTCAGCAAATACTATGTGTCCAAGAAACATCACCTCACTTAGCCAAAACTCGCATTTACTGAATTTGGCAAACAACCTTTCTCTTCTTAAAGTTTTTAGGACCACCCATTGGTGTCCCTTATGCTCTTCTTTCCCTTTCGAAAAGATGAGTATATCGTCTATGAACACTATTACAAATCTGTCTAAATACAGCTGGAAGACTCGGTTCATGAGATCTGTGAAAACTGCTGATGCATTTATGAGTCCAAAGGACATCACTACAAACTCGTAGTGCCTATATCTGGATCGAAATGCGGTCTTTGGTATATCTGCTTCTTTAATCTTTAACTGGTGATACCTGACCTCAAATTAATCTACGAGAAGACACTCGGTCCTTTCAACTGGTCGAATAGGTCATTGATCCTTGGAAGGGGATACTTATTCTTTAGTGTTACCTTGTTCAACTCGCGATAATCTATGCACATCCTAAGCGTTCTATCCTTCATGTTAACAAACAACACCAGCGCTCCCCAAGGAGACACACTTGGCTTGACGAAACCTAACTCCAACAACTCTTGTAACTGCATTTTCAACTCTTGTAGTTCCTTCGACGCCATCCTGTATGTGTTTTCGAAATTGGAGTAGCTCCCAGCTTCAATTCTATTATAAACTCCAACTGCCTGTCTGGTGGAAGTCCTAGTAGCTCCTTTGGGAACACATGTAGGAATTCTCGAACAATTTCCACGTTTGATATGGGTTCCCTCTTTGTCTGTGCTATTCAGGTAGACCATGAAGGCTTGGCTACCTTTCTTCCCAACTATCTTCTTCACCTGCAAGGCAGATATTATCAGTATCTTCTTTCCCCTATGCATCCCATGAAAGCTCACGGATTCTTCTGTTGTTTGTTGGAAAACAATTCTTCGCTCTGTGCACATGATCATAGCTCAATTTTTGGCTAGCTAGTCCATCCCAATAATAGCACCTACATCGTACATATTCAAAACATAAAGATTTTGAGCAAGAAGCCTGAGGTTTCCTAGTTCCAGTTCTAAGTTCTTACATACAAATGAGGTGCTCATTCTCTTACCCGAAGGCATGGTCACTTCTAATCCCTTGAAAGTTTCTACAAAACTTATTCCTAGGTCCTCAATGCATAATCTTGATATGAATGAATGAGATGCACCAGTATCGAACAATATAATAACGGGTATATTCTGAATTGAACTCACACCTGCCAGGTTACCTTATTCCACCTCTTGTGCTCCCTGCTCCTCAACCACAGGGCCTTGATTAAGCGCATATGCTCTTGCATAGTGACACGGTGGGGGTCAGCGGTTCTGCTGTGATTGTCCAACACGCCTCGGTTGCTATTGGGCCTGCATTGTTCGCAGTTGTTGACCTTGACCTCCTGCTCTCTGAGCATTGCCAGGGTCCTTCTGGTTACAGTTCCTTACGAAGTGACCTAGACGGCCATAGTTGAAACACCTATTCTCTAAGGCTGCTGCACTCGCCCCTATACTCACCTCCACAGTGGCCACAGGCTCCACTGTTGTGATTCCTCGGGGCATTTCTAGATTGCTGTCCATAGCCTTGACTTCCCCGGTTAGGTGGGAGTAGCAATTTTGGCTGCTTGTCATTCCAACGAGCCCTCTGGTCCCCACAATTTCAGTTATTTTCTCGGGAGTAGTATCCAATTTTCTTTTCTGTCCAGGCTGGTTAGTCAGCACCACTGGCCCTTTTTCCTCTAGCAGGGATGCTTCCACCTCCATCGTCTGGTTCAGCATTTCTCGGTGTGATATCCTTCCATGCTTTGCCAAAGAAGTCCTGATTTCTGGCTTTAGTCTATTATAAAATCTACGAGCCCTTTTGTCATCGGTATCAACAAACCCTGGAGCATGGCGTGATAGTGCGCAGAATAGTCGATCATAGGCCTCAACGGACGTCTTTCCTTAGCGCAAGTTATGGAACTCCGCCTCCTCTTATTTATAGGAGAAGGAAGGAGCTAGGCAATGAAATATGTGACATCAATGTTGGATTTTGGTATACGTAAAGCTAACTTTGTTAATATTTTATACAAAATTACCTGTTTCCATGCATTTCATATAACAACTAGTCTGTTTATCTCGAATAACTACGATGGATCATGTAGCGTGTAGGAGATTGCAATAGATTGCATGATCGGTAACCTTAAATGAGAGATAAACAACAAT
>AYJT01014560.1:0-14244 GCA_001278415.1 Ocimum tenuiflorum | reverse complement strand
TGAACTTAATCAACCTGTAGGGTTTAGTAAGATAAACCTTATGAACACCTCAATGAGGTGTCACAATTCTCAATTGGATGTGGTCGTCTAATACGAACTTACAGCTAATCATATATGACTTGCTACTACCCAAGATGCGGAGATTATTGAGCTGACGGAAAGCTCTCACCTATAGTAAGTTAAAGTCACACACAAGGCATAGTTTGTTAGTGATTTATGATGAATCTGGTGCTCGTGACTTACAAAAGTTCATAATTTAGTCCTAGGAACATGGTCGTCGTGATTTATGAAAGCCCATATTTTGGTCCTAGAAACATAGTCACGAGGAAAAAATTTAGTTTTATTTAGTTAAAAAAATAAAAACCCCTCTCCCCGCATGTAAAATAGGCCTTTTAATTGTTTCAAAATACATTTTCTCGATGATTTAGGATGAATTGTGGTCGTGACTTATAAAAGCATATAATTTGGTCCTAGGAACATGGTCCTCAAGATAAAAATTAGTTTTATTCATGCCAAAAATTGAAACTCCCCACACAAAATAGGCCATTCGACTGTTTGAAATTGCATTTTCTTGATAATTTGGGATGAAACTGGTTGTCGTGACTTAAGAAAGCCTTTAGTTTGGTCATAGGAACATGGTCATGTGGAAAAGCTCAGTTTCATTTAATTTGAAAATCCGAACCCCCCATGCAAAATAAGTCTTTTGACTTTTTTAAAACGCAATTTCTCAATGATTTACGATGAATCTAGTGGTCATGACTTACGAAAGCCCATAGTGTGGTCCTACGAACTTGGTCGTGAGGAAGAACTAAGTTTTATTCTATTCGAAAATTGAGAAACCCATATGCGAAATAGGCCTTTTGACTATTTCAAAATGCATTTTCTCAATGATTTAGGATGAATCTAGTCATCGTAACTTTTGAAAGCCTATAATTTGGTCCAGGGAACATGATCGTGAAGAAAAAATCCAGTTTTATTCTAAACAAAAATCAGAACCCCCATGCAAAATTGGTCTTTTGACTATTTCAAAACACATTTTATCGATGCTTTAGGATGAATCTGGTGGCTGTGACTTACGAAATACTATAATTTAGTCCTAGGAACATGGTCGTGATGAAAAAAACTCAGTTTTATTTAATTCAAAAATCAGAAGCCCTCATGCAAAATGGGCCTTTAACAGTTTTATTCAAGTAAAAAATTGGAACCCCTCATGCAAAATGGGCTTTTTAATTGGTGATCATGACTTATAAGAGCCTATAATTTGGTCCTAGGAACATGGTAATCAGTAAAGAAGTTAGCTTTATTCATGCCAAAAATTGGAGCTCCCCACGCAAAATAGGCATTACGACTGTTTCAAAATGCATTTTCTCTATGATTTAGGATGAATCTGGTGGTCGTGACTTAAAAAAGCCTATAGTTTCATTCTAGTTTTATTCAATTCAAAAATTGGAACTCTCCATACAAAATATGCCTTGTGACTATTTTATAACGCATTTTCTCAATGATTTAGGATGAATTTAGGGTTTGTGACTTACGAAAGCCTATAATTTAGTCCTATGAACATAGTTGTGAGGAAAAAACCCAGTTTTCTTCAAGCCGAAAATCGAAACCCCCCATACAAAATAGACCTTTTGACTATGTCAAAACACATTTTCTCAACGATTTAAGATGAATCTAATGGTCGTGACTTACGAAAGCCTATAATTTGGTCCTACGAACTTGGTCCTGAGAAAAAAACTTAATTTTATTTAAGTCGAAAATAGGAATCCCCCAAGCAAAATTGGCATTTTGACTGTTTTAAAATGCTTTTTCTCAGTGGTTTAGGATAAATCTGGTGCTCGTGACTTACGAAATCCTATATATTGGTCATAGGAACGTGGTTGTGAAGAAAAACTAAGTTTTATTCAAGTTGAAAATCCGAACTCCCCATGCAAAACAAGCCTTTTGACTATTTTAAAACGAATTTTCTCAATGATTTAGGATGAATCTAGTGGTCGTGACTTACGAAATCCTATAATTTGGTCCTGCGAACATGGTTGTGTGGAAAAAACTAAGTTTTCTTCAAGTAAAAAATCGAAAACCCCCGTGCAAAATAGGACTTTCAATTGTTTCAAAATGCATTTTCTTATTTATTTAGATTTAATATGGTGGCCGTGACTTACGAAAGTCTATAATTTGTACCTAGGAACAAGGTCGTGAGGAAAAACCTCATTTTTATTCAATTCGAAAATTGAGAAACCCAAATGCAGATTGGTCTTTTGAATGTTTCAATACGCATTTTCTTGATGATTTAGAAGGAATCTGGGGGCCATGACTTACAAAAGCCTATAATTTTGTCCTAGGAATATGGTTGTGAGAAAAAAACTCAATCTTATTCAAGTTGAAAATCGGAACCTCCCCCATCCAAAATTGGCCTTTCGACTGTTACAAAATGCATTTCTCGATGATTTAGGATTAGTATGGTGGTCGTGACTTTCAAAAAGCTATAATTTGGTCTTAGGAACATCGTCTTGAGGAAAAACTCAGTTTTATTTAATTCAAAAATGATAATCCCCCTTGCAAAATGGACCTTTTAATTGTTCCAAAACATATTTTCTCGATGATTTAGGATGATTCTGGTGTCGTGACTTATGAAAGCATATAACTTTAGTCCTAGGAACATGATCGTGAGAAAAAACTTAGTTTTATTCAAGCAAAAATCGGAAAAAACCCATACAAAATAGGCCTTTTGACTATTACTAAAAAAATTTTCTCGATGATTTAGGATAAATCTCGTGGTCGTGATGAAAAAAACCCTGTTTTATTCAATTCGAAAATTGGAACCTGCCATGCAAAATAAGCCTTTGACTGTTACGAAACACATTTTCTTAATGATTTAGGATTAATCAAGTGGTTGTGACTTACGAAAGGCTATAATTTCGTCCTAGGAACTTGGTCGTGAGGAAAAAACTCAGTTTCATTCAAGTCGAATATCGGAATCACCCATGCAAAACAGGCCTATTAACTATTTCGAAACACATTTTCTCAATGATTTAGGATGAATCTAATGGTCATGACTTACGAAAGACAATAATTTGGTCCTAGGAACATGGACCTGAGGAAAAAACTCAATTTTACTTAAGTCGAAATTCGGAACCCCCCAACCAAAATTGGCGTTTTGACTGTTACAAAATGCTTTTTCTCAGTGATTTAGGATTCATCTGGTGCTCGAGACTTACAAAAGCCTATTCATAGGAACATGGTCGTTAAGACAAAACTAAGTTTAATTCAAGTTGAAAACCTAAACTCCCCATGCAGAACAGGCCTTTTGACTATTTTAAAATGAATTTTCTCGATGATTTAGGATGGATTTAGTAGTCGTGACTTACGAAAGCCTATAATTTGGTCCTACGAATATGGTTGTGAGGAAAAAACTCAATTTTATCTAAGTCCAAAATCAGAACCTCCTATGCAAAATAGGCGTTTGACTGTTTCAGAATGCATTTTGTCAGTGATTTAGGATGAATCTGGTGCTCGTGACTTACGAAAGCCTATAATTTGGTCCTAGAAACATGGTCGTGAGGAAAAAAAAACTCAGTTTTATTTAATTCAAAAATCAGAACCTCCCACGCAAAATGGGCCTTTTGACAGTTTTATTCAAGTCCAAAATCGGAACCCCTCATGCAAAATAGGCCTTTTAACTATTTCAAAATGCATTTTCTCGATGATTTAGGATGAATCTGGTGGTCATTAACTTATAAAAGTCTATAATTTGGTCCTAGGAACATGGTAATTAGGAAAAAAATTAGTTTAATTCATGAAAAAATTTGGATTAAGTCTTTAACTATTTGATAATGCATTTTCTAGATGATTTAGGATGAATTAAGTGGTTGTGACTTAGGAAAGGCTATAATTTCGTCCTAGGAACTTGGTCGTGAAGAAAAAACTCAGTTTTATTCAAGTCGAATATCAGATCACCCATGCAAAAAGGCCTATTAACTATCTCGAAACACATTTTCTCAATGATTTAGGATGAATCTAATGGTCGTGACTTACGAAAGCCTATAATCTGGTCCTACGAACCTGGTCCTGAGGAAAAAACTTAATTTTATTTAAGTCAAAAATAGGAATCCCCCATGCAAAATTGGCGTTTTGACTGTTTCAAAACGTTTTTTCTCAGTTATTTAAGATGAATCTGGTGCTCGTGACTTACAAAAGCTTATATATTGGTCATAGGAACATGGTCGTTAAGAAAAAACTAAGTTTAAATCAAGTTGAAAACCAGAACTCCCAATGCAAAACAGGCCTTTTGACTATTTTAAAATGAATTTTCTCGATGATTTAGGATGAATTTAGTGCTCGTGACTTACGAAAGCCTATAATTTGGTCCTACGAACATGGTTGTGAGGAAAAAACCAAGTTTTCTTCGAGTCGAAAATCAGAACCCCCCATGCAAAGTAGTGCTTTTCACTATTTCAAAATACATTTTCTTATTTATTGAGATTTAATATGGTGGTCGTGACTTACGAAAGTCTATAATTTGTACCTAAGAACAAGGTCGTGAGGAAAAATCTCAGTTTTATTCAATTCGAAAATTGAGAAACCCAAATGCAAAATGGGTCTTTTAATTGTTTCAATATGCATTTTCTCGATGATTTAGAAGGAATCTGGGGGCCATGACATACGAAAACCTATAATTTGGTCCTAGGAATATGGTTGTGAGAAAAAAATTCAATCTTATTAAAGTTGAAAATCGGAACCCCCCATCCAAAATCGACCTTTCGAATGTTACAAAATCCATTTCTAGATGATTTAGGATTAATATGGTGATCGTGACTTTCAAAGAGCTATAATTCGGTTTTGGGAACATCATCTTGAGTAAAAACTCAGTTTTATTTAATTCAAAAATCATAATCCCCCTTGGAAAACAGACCTTTTGATTGTTTCAAAACGTATTTTCTTGTTGATTTAGGATGATTCTGGTGATCGTGACTTATGAAAGCATATAATTTTGGTCCTAGGAACAAGGCCTTGAAGAAAAAACTCAGTTTTATTCAAGTCGAAAATAAAAATTAAAAAAACCCACACAAAATAGGCCTTTTGACTATTGCAAAACACATTTTCTCGATGATTTAGGATAAATCTGGTGGTCGTGATGAAAAAAACCCTGTTTTATTCAATTCGAAAATTGGAACCTGCCATGCAAAATAAGCATTTTAACTGTTTCAAAACACCTTTTTGTTAATGATTTAGGATTAATCAAGTGAAAGACTCTTTTTAAACTTAAGAGAATGTAAATCCCGTCTTTACGGGTTTTAACGTCTTGGGTTGTGACTTACAAAAGCCTATAATTTGGTCCTAGTAACTTGGTCGTGAGGAAAAAGCTCGATTTTATTTAAGTCAAAAATCGGAATCCCTCAACCAAAATTGGCGTTTTGACTATTGCAAAATACTTTTTCTCGGTGATTTAGGATGAATCTAGTGCTCGAGACTTACGAAAGCATATAATTTGGTCATGGAAACATGGTCGTGTCGAAAAACTAAGTTTTATTCATGTTGAAAATCCGAACTCCCTATGCAAAATCGGCTTGTTGACTATTTTAAAACGAATTTTTCTGATGATTTATGATGAATCTAGTGGTCGTGACTTACGAACTCTTATAATTTGGTCCTACGAACATGGTAGTAAGGAAAAAATCAAGTTTTCTTCAAGTCAAAAATCGGAACCTCCCATGCAAAATACTGCTTTTGACTGTTTCAAAATGCATTTTCTTATTGATTTAGATTTAATATTGTGGCCGTGACTTACGAAAGTGTATAATTTATACCTAGGAACAAGGTCGTGAGGAAAAATCTCAGTTTTATTCAATTCGAAAATTGAGAAACCCAAATGCAAAATAAGCCTTTTGACTATTTCAAGATGCATTTTCTCGATGATTTAGAAGGAATCTAGGGCATGACTTACGAAAACTTATAATTTCGTCCTAGGAATATGGTCGTGAGGGAAAAACTCAATCTTATTCAAGTTGAAATTCGGAATTCCCCATCCAAAATCGGCCTTCCGAGTGTTAGAAAATGTATTTCTTGACAATTTAGGATTAATATGGTGGTCGTGACTTTCGAAAGGCTATAATTTGGTCTTCGGAACAGCATCTTGAGGAAAAACTCAGTTTTATTTAATTCAAAAATCATAATCCCCCTTGCAAAACGGACCTTTTGAATGTTTCAAAACGTATTTTCTTGATGATTTAGGAGGATTCTAGTGGTCGTGAATTATGAAAGCATATAACTTTGGTCCTAGGAACATGGCCGTGATAAAAAAAACTCAGTTTTATTCAAGTAAAAAATTGGAAAAAACACATACAAGATAAGCCTTTTGACTAACGAAAACACATTTTCTCGTTGATTTAGGGTGAATCTGGTGGTCGTGATGAATAAAACCCCGTTTTATTCAATTCGAAAATTGGAACCCGCCATGCAAAATAAGCCTTTTAACTGTTACGAAACACATTTTCTTAATGATTTAGGATTAATCAAGTGGTTGTGACTTACGAAAGCCTAAAATTTGGTCCTAGGAACTTGGTCGTGAGGAAAAAGCTAAATTTTATTTAAGTCGAAAATCGGAATCCCTCAACCAAAATTGGCATTTTGACTATTGCAAAATACTTTTTCTCGGTGATTTAGGATGAATCTAGTGCTCGAAACTTACGAAAGCATATAATTTAGTCATAGAAACATGACCATGTGGAAAAACTAAGTTTTATTCATATTGAAAATCCGAACTCCCCATGCAAAACTGGCTTTTTGACTATTTTAAAACGAATTTTCCCGATGATTTATGATGAATCTAGTGGTCGTTACTTACGAACTCCTATAATTTGGTCCTACGAACATGGTGGTAAGGAAAAAACCAAGTTTTCTTCAAGTCAAAAATCGAAACCCCCCATGCAAAATACGGCTTTTGACTGTTTCAAAATGCATTTTCTTATTGATTTAGATTTAATATTGTGGTTGTGACTTACGAAAGTGTATAATTTGTACCTAGGAACAAGGTCGTGAGGAAAAATCTCAGTTTTATTCAATTCGAAAATTGAGAAACCCAAATGCAAAATAAGCCTTTTGACTATTTCAAGATGCATTTTCTCGATGATTTAGAAGGAATCTAGGGCATGACTTACGAAAACTTATAATTTCGTCCTAGGAATATGGTCGTGAGGAAAAAACTCAATCTTATTCAAGTTGAAAATCGGAATCCTCCATCCAAAATCGGCCTTCCGAGTGTTACAAAATGTATTTCTTGATAATTTAGGATTAATGTGGTGATCGTGACTTTTGAAAGGCTATAATTTGGTCTTCAGAACAGCGTCTTGAGGAAAAACTTAGTTTTATTTAATCCGAAAATCATAATCCCCCTTGCAAAATGGACCTTTTGAATGTTTTAAAATGTATTTTCTCGATGATTTAGGATGATTCTGGTGGTCGTGACTTATGAAAGCATATAACTTTGGTCCTAGGAACATGGGCGTGAGAAAAAAACTCAGTTTTATTCAAGTAAAAAATTGGAAAAAACACATACAAGATAAGCCTTTTGACTAACGAAAACACATTTTCTCGTTGATTTAGGGTGAATCTGGTGGTCGTGATGAATAAAACCCTGTTTTATTCAATTTAAAAATTGGAATCCGCCATGCAAAATAAGCCTTTTGACTGTTACGAAACACATTTTCTTAATGATTTAGGATTAATCAAGTGGTTGTGACTTACGGAAGCTTATAATTTGGTCCTAGGAACTTGGTTGTGAGGAAAAAACTCAGTTTTATTCAAGTCAAAAATCGAAAAAACCCATACAAAATTGGACTCTTGACTATTGCAAAATATATTTTCTCGATGATTTAGGATGAATCTGGTGGTCGTGATAAAAAAAAAACCCTGTTTTATTCAATTCAAAAATTGGAACCCCCCATTGAAATTAAGCCTTTAGACTGTTTCGAAACACATTTCCTTAATCATTTAGGATGAATCAAGTGGTTGTGACTTACGAAAGCCTATAATTTGGTCCTAGGAACTTGGTTGTATGGAAAAAGCTCAGTTTTATTCAAGTCGAATATCAGAATCACCCATGCAAAATAGGCCTATGAACTATTTCGAAACACATTTTCTCAATGATTTAGGATGAATCTAATGGTCATGACTTACGAAAGATAATAATTTTGTCCTAAGAACATGGTTCTGAGGAAAAAACTCAATTTTATTTAACTCGAAAATGGGAACCCCCCAACCAAAATTGGCATTTTGACTGTTGCAAAATGCTTTTTCTCAGTGATTTAGGATGAATCTGGTGCTTGAGACTTACGAAAGCATATAATTTGGTCATAGAAACATGGCCGTGAGGAAAAACTAAGTTTTATTCAAGTTAAAAATCCGAACTCCCCATGCAAAACAAGCCTTTTGACTATTTTAAAATGAATTTTTTTGATGATTTAGGTTGAATGTAGTGGTCGTGACTTACGAAAGCCTATAATTTGGTCCTACAAACATGGTGGTGAGGAAAAGACCAAGATTTCTTCAAGTCAAAAAGCGAAACCCCCATGCAAAATAGGGTTCTCGACTGTTTAAAAATGCATTTTCTTATTGATTTAGATTTAATATGGTAGTCGTGACTTACGAAAGTCTATAATTTGTACCTAGGAATAAGATCGTGAGGAAAAATTTCAGTTTTATTCAATTCAAAAATTGAGAAACTTAAATACAAAATTGGTTTTTTGACTGTTTCAAGACGCATTTTCTCGATGTTTAGAAGGAATCTGGGGGCCATGACTTACGAAAGCATATAACTTTGGCCCTAGGATCATGGCTGTGAGGAAAAAATTCAGTTTTATTCAAGTCAAAAATCGAAAAAATCCATACAAAACAGGCCTCTTAACTATTGCAAAACATATTTTCTCGATGATTTAGGATGAATCTGGTGGTCGTGATAAAAAGAACCCTATTTTATTCAATTCAAAAATTGGAACCCCCCATTGAAAATAAGTCTTTAGTCTGTTTCGAAACACATTTCCTTAATAATTTAGGATGAATCAAGTGGTTGTGACTTACGGAAGCCTTTAATTTGGTCATAGGAACTTAGTCGTGAGTAAAAAACTCAGTTTTATTCAAGTCGAATATCAGAATCACCCATTCAAAATAGGCCTATTAACTATTTCAAAACACATTTTCTCAATGATTTAGGATGAATCCAATGGTCATGACTTACGAAAGACAATAATTTGGTCCTAGGAACATGGTCCCGAGGAAAAAACTCAATTTTATTTAAGTCGAAAATCAAAAAAATCCCCCAACCAAATTGGCATTTTGACTGGTTCAAAATGCTTTTTCTTAGTGATTTAGGATGAATCTGGTGTTCGTGATTTACGAAAGCTTATAATTTGGTTCTACAAACATGGTTGAGAGAAAAAAACCCTGTTTTCTTCAAGTTGGAGATCAAAACCCCCTATATAAAATAGGGCTTTTGGACCGTCTCAAAATGTATTTTCTCGTTGATTTCGATTTAATATGGTGCTCGTGACTTACGAAAGTTTATAATTTCGTCCTAGGAACCTGGTTGTGAGGAAAAATCTTAGTTTTATTCCATTCAAAAATTGAGAAATCCATACGCGGAATTGGTCTTTTGACTGTTTCAATACGCATTTTCTCGATGATTTAGAGTGAATCTGGGGGCCATGACTTACGAAAGCCTATAACTTGGTCATAGAAACATGGCCGTGAAGAAAAAACTCAATTTTATTTAAGTTGAAAATTGAACCACCATCCAAAATAGGCCTTTCGACTGTTACAAAATTCATTTCTCGATGATTTAAGATTAATATGGTGGTCATGACTTTTGAAAGGTTATAATTTGGTCTTAGAAACATCATCATGAGAAAAAAAATTTCGTTTTATTTAATTAGAAAATCATAACCTCTCGTACAAAACGGGCCTTTTGATTGTTTCAAAATGTATATACTCGATGATTTAGGATGATTCTAGTGATGGTGACTTATGAAAACCTATAATATGATCCTAGGAACATGGTCATGAGGAAAAAGCTCAGTTTTTTTTAAGTTGAAAATCGGAAAAACCCATACAAAATAGCCCTTTTGACTATTTCAAAATCCATTTTCTCGATGCTTTAGGATGAATCTGGTGGCCGTGACTAACGAAAGTTTTTAATTTATTCCTAAAAATATGGTCGTGACTAAAAAACTCAGTTTTATTCAATTCGAAAATTGGAACCCCCAATCCAAAATAAGCCTTTTGATTGTTTCGAAACACATTTTCTCAATGATTTAGGATGAATTAAGTGGTTGTGACTTACGAAAGCCCATAACTTGGTCCTAGGAATTTAGTCATGAGGAAAAAAACTCAATTTTATTTAAGTTGAACATCAGAACCACCCTTGCAAAATAGGCCTTTTGACTATCTCGAAACACATTTTCTCAATGATTTAGGATGAATCTAATTATTGTGACTTACGAAAGCCTATAATTTGGTCCTAGGTACATGAACCTGTGGAAAAAAACTCAATTTTATTTAAGTCGAATATCGAAACCCCGATGCAAAATTAGCGTTTTGATTGTTTCAAAACACTTTTTCTCAGTGATTTAGGATGAATCTGGTGCTCGTGACTTATGAAAGCCTATAATTTAGTCATAGGAGCATGGTCTTGAGGAAAAACTAAGTTTTATTCAAGTTGAAAATCCGTACTCCCCATGTATAATAGGCTTTTGACAATTTTAAATGCATTTTCCCGATGATTTAGATTTAATATGGTGGTCGTGACTTACGAAAGCCTGTAATTTAGTCCTAGAAACATGGTTGTGAGGAAAAAATCCAATTTTATTCATTTCAAAAATTGAGAAACCCATATACAAAATTGGTCTTTTGACAGTTTCAATAGGCATTTTCTCGATGATTTAGAGCGAATCTAGGGGCCATGACTTACGAATGCCTATAATTTAGTCCTAGGAACATGCTCGTGAGGTTAAAACTCAATTTTCTTCCAGTTGAAAATCGGAAGTCCCCATTTAAAATAGGTCTTTCGACTGTTACAAAATGCATTTCTCAATGATTTAGAATTAACATGGTGATCGTGACTTTTGAAAGGCTATAATTTGGTCTTAGGAACATTGCCATGATGAAAAAATTCAGTTTTATTTAATTCCAAAATCATAACCCCACATGCAAAACGGGCCTTTTGATTGTTTCAAAACATATTTTCTCGATGATTTAGGATGATTCTCGTGATCGTGACTAACGAAAGCTTATAATTTGGTCATAGGAACATGGTCGTGTGAAAAAAACTCAGGTTTATTCAAGTCAAAAATCGAAAAAAAACCCATACAAAATAGGCATTTTGACTATTTCAAAACATATTTTATCGATGATTTAGGATGAATTTGGTGGCCGCGACCTACGAAAGTTTATAATTTATTCCTAGAAATATGATCGTGAGGAAAAAATCCAGTTTTGTTCAATTCGAAAATCGAAAGCCCAATGCAAAAGAAGCTTTTTGACTGTTTTGAAAAACATTTTCTCAATGATACAGGATGAATCAAGTGGTTGTGACTTACGAAAGCATATAATTTAGTCCTAGGAACTTGGTCGTGAGGAAAAAACTAAGTTTTATTCTATTCGAAAATTGAGAAACCCATATGCAAAATTGGTCTTTTAACTGTTTGAAAATGCATTTTCTCAATGATTTATAGTCAAATATTGGAATTACCCATGTGAAATAGGCCTTTTGACTATTTCGAAACGCATTTTCTCAATGATTTAGGATGAATCTAATGGTCATGACCTACGAAAGCCTATAATTTACTCTTAGGAACATGGTCCTGAGGAAAAATACTCAATTTTATTTAAGCCGAAAATGAAACCCCCCATGCAAAATTAGCATTTTGACTGTTTCAAAACGTTTTTTCTCAGTAATTTAGGATGAATCTAATGCTCGTAACTTATGAATGCCAATAATTTGGTCATAGGAACATGGTTGTGAGGAAAAACTAAGTTTTATTCAAGTTAAAAATCCAAACTCCCCATGCAAAATAGGCCTTTTGAATGTTTCAAGACGCATTTTCTCGATGATTTAGGAAGAATCTAGTGGGTTGTGACTTACGAAAGCTTATGATTTGGTCTTAGGAACTTGGTCGTAAGGAAAACACTCAGTTTTATTCGAGTTGAATATCGTAACCACCCATGCAAAATTGGACTTTTGACTATTTCGAAATGTAGTTTCTCAATAATTTAGGATGAATCTAATGGTCGTGACTTACGAAAGCCTATAATTTGATCTTAGGATCATGGTCCTGAGGAAAAAACTCAATTTTATTTAAGTCGAAAATCGGAACCCCCCATGAAAAATAAGCTTATTGACTATTTCAAAATGCTTTTTCTCAGTGATTTAGAATGAAATTGGTGTTCGTGACTTACGAAAGCCTATAATTTTGTCACATCCCAATTTTCACTCTTGTGAGAGCGACGGTCGGCGACATGATCCCACCGAGTAATAACTCGATATAAGGGAAGAACATAATCCATGCAATGACAATAATAGAACAATATATCATATATATCATTCAATAATCAATCAATCATAAACCGACTAGGGGTAGGCCTCCCACGCTAGTCGTTGTGAGCAAACCACGATAAGCCATAGGCTAGTGTGATCGACCAACACATCATATTTCATGAGTATCATCATCAACATCCCCACCAACTATCACCACCAATCATCATCAATATCATCATCAACACCATACTCTCCCAGTACTATACTACCGGTGAGAGGACAAATAGCATGCAAAACATTTCAGGCATCTCATTCAAATTTCAACAAGTAATTTGCTTTCAAACGAGCAAAATTTTAACTTTAGGTTTAGTATAAGAAAGCCCACCTCACTTTCAAACTAGTTCAGGGCTTCGGAATATGTCGGCTCATGCTTCGTGTGCATTTCACGACCTTAATTCAAAATATCATACCATGATTAATCTCCTACTAATTTTTTTGAGCTAGAAAATAATGCGTGCTTATGCATGTTTGATCTAAGTTTTATTTTTCTCATCTATTGATCAATGATCATTCGATACAGTGCTTATCCATATTTCATTATACAAAAGAAATTAAGATTCGTAAATATGGACATCGGATCGAACTATTGTTGTTGGGGGTTCAAAATGAAAATGGGGTTTGACACCCGAT
Source organism: Ocimum tenuiflorum (assembly GCA_001278415.1). Classification (NCBI taxonomy): domain Eukaryota; kingdom Viridiplantae; phylum Streptophyta; class Magnoliopsida; order Lamiales; family Lamiaceae; genus Ocimum; species Ocimum tenuiflorum. The sequence continues at coordinate 1,028 of AYJT01014560.1, read as the reverse complement.
TAGGGCTCGGGTTGACGTCTCAAACTCGATGGTTGTCGGTTCACTTCGTCGCTCCCCGTCCCTGACATTTGAGTCGACGAATCGACCCTTGCCAGGGATGCTTCGAGCACCCTCGAACCTCGATGAGTCGAATCCGTGGGGCGTCAGTTCATTTCATCGATCCTGGGTGGTTCGGTTTGAATGGATCGACCCTTGCCGAAGGATGCTTCGAGCACCGTCAAGCTTGACGGGTCAAAGTCAATGGTTCACTTCTTCGATCTTAGGTCCTCGAGGTTTAGTTCCAAGCCAGCGGTCGGTGGCTCAGTGCCGTTGACCCGAAACTATTTTTCTCCATCTGAAAATCATGATTTTTGGCATGTTTGTACTTTAATTCATTCACAAAAATATTTATGATCAAACCATACCACTTTTAACCTTAATTCTTCATCGTTCATGCTCTTTCAAATCATTAACATGCTTTCTCAAAATCATCATAATAGTATGTTTTTATCATTTCCAATATTCTCTCTCATGCTCATCATCTCATTATTTAATAACATATCTTATGATATCTATCTCATATCAAGCTTCTCATGCTTGTATTCATCGAACCTAGCATGATTTTACTAACACATGCTTTAAGGGTTCTATCTTGAGTCGATTGCTAGCTTAGGCCCTTTCTCGTTTCTCTCTACGTCGTTCCTTACTTCTTCCAACCTTTGGTTATTCCTCGGTCTTCCTCACGCTTCTTCAATCTCCTCCAACGATTCCCTCTTTGGCTTCCTTCTCAAGACTTCCTCATTTCTCTTTAGCTTTCACTCTATTTCTCTTTCTATTTTCTCTCTCTAAAATTTATAGAGCAAGAATTTGGCCTTGGTCTTTGGGTGTAGAAAATGAGAGCCCAACACACTTATTTATAGGTGGCTAGTGTGTGTTTTGGGTGAAGTGTGTTTATAGAGACATGTATTATACATGTATATGTATTAATTGGAAGATATGAAAATACACACTTTAGGTACCATGGGGATGTGTCCAATCATGTGGGTAAA
>AYJT01014542.1:0-12119 GCA_001278415.1 Ocimum tenuiflorum | reverse complement strand
TAGCGCGGTACTCGGCCAATTTCGCATCAACAATCACTGCCACTGCATCTATTGGTTGGTGTGAGTGTTGGGACATTTTGCTCGCTACCATTTTACCAAAAAGTTCCCACAAACGGCGCCAATTGTTGATGTTAGAATTTTCGTGATGAATATCACAAGAAACTTTCTGCAAACAATTGCAAGCAAGGAGCGAAGATTTTGGTAAAAATGAAACAAAATAAATTATAAATGATTGCTTGTTTTTTTCCCGAGAATACTTGTCCGCTCCCTCGAAAGGGAGGGGTTCTATTTATACATGAAAATTTAGTTAATTACAAGAGTGGGTTAGTGGGCAAAGTGCTCCAGAATCATGGTACCACGTGAGGTTCGTGCCCGTGCAAATATCAGAGGGGTTCGTGTTGTTTGGATCGAGTCCCAACTTGGTTTGAAGTAGTGGGCCGGTCCTTGGATCAACGTGTGTTGGGCCGTCCTCCCGCTTGGCGTGTGGACTTTGTGGGTGCCACGGACCCTTTCTCTAAGTGGGCCTGCTATAGTATGGGCCGTGGTGATTTTACTCCCAACACTGTCTTTATCCGAAAGTTCTTTTGAATTTAAAATGCTCCCACACTATTCATTGTCTTCCTTGCAATTTCCACCATCCGAGGTTCGTCAACATATCCGGTCAGTCCACCTCCTTTTCTTTCTTATTACCTGCTCTTAGACATAATGCCTCTTAGGGGTTCATTAGTAGGTATGGCATCTAGGCAAACCACTGAATCCCTAGAAGCCCTTTTCGAACAATTTGGGATAAATTCTGGGCTTTTTGCTTTCAGGGCCCTAGGCGATGTCGGTCGTTGGCATGACCCGCCAGAAGGGTATACTACCAACCCTAAAACGTGATTGGAGTGATACAGTAGAGTATGAGTGCATAGAGTTGTGCGTGCATGGTATGAGTGCACTATTTATACTATTCCATTGAGAGAATCAGAAAATAACATAGGGGTCGAGAAGCTGGCGTCACGTATTTTCCCCTATGCTGAGTCATCAAGAGGAATCATTCTGGATCCTTCCAGCACGTACAGTGCACACGCCTGGAAGCACAAGGCCAGGTCCAGAGAGGCTTCGAGTCTCGTAGTGCGAACCCTAAAAGAGCCTTCGAGGGGCGATGCTCATGCTAGATTCATCGAGAGGGCAGTCCGAGCATGTGAGAGACTTCATGGTTTTTGCCGATTGGCCGAGGTTCGAGGCGATGCCTTCGAGGTGAGCATCTTGACCTTGTGATCAACAACTGTGATTGAATGGATATTTTGGCCCTCAACAGTGTATTGACGACGAATGATCGTGCAGATCGGGCGAAACCTAATCCAATTGCTATATGATTCTGATGATGAGATGAAAGGATGCGATACTGAGAGTGGTGCCTTGAATTCATTCAGCGCTTCGAGCATGTGAGAGGCTTCGATGGCTCCGACGATTGACCGAGGTTCGAGGTGATGTCCTCGAAGCCTGTATCCTGGCCTTGTGATCAACAATCAAGATTGAAGCCTGTATCCTGGCCTTGTGATCAACAATCGAGATTAAACAGATATTTTGGCCCTCAACAAAACTCAACATAACTCATTACTATTACTATCGTATGAATTGGAGTCGTGTCATCGAAAATTGCTGCTCTAAACCAAACAGAGGCTAATATATCATTACCGAACACTTACCGAACTGTTTGTATATATCCGTGCCAAAGAGCTTTAAGTGCATCACCAAAGTATTCTCATCTCCCTTCGTAGCATACATTTTCAGTGCAAATTGTTCTCATTGTTCTTCTTAATCTCTCTCCCCTCAAATACAATTTTTGTCTCCACTCACACACAAGTCACACATAAACGCACGTCACTCATATATATAGGATTATGATCACGTCATAATACAATTTAATGTAATAAATACTAATTGATCTCGTCCATAGATCTGACTTGATCAACGTCTAGCATTAATCTCGCGTTTTTACCATTCGTTATGCAGTCCGCCCCTTATGTGTTATGCAGAAATTCAATTTGCTATTATGCAGTAATAACACTATTATGCAGAAATTCAATTTGGTTTATGCAGTAATAACATATAATAATATGCATTTAGTGCAAAATAGATTACGTATATTTTATATATTTTATATTCTACAAAATATATTTTGAATTAACTGCATAGTATTATATATTATTACTGCATAAAAACAAATTGAATTTATGCATAACAAATAAGGGGCGGACTGCATAACGAATGGTAAAAACGCAGGATTAAGTTGATCAAATCAGATCACAAGATTCATTAGTATTTATCACACCAAATACACTAAGCGTTTGAATAGGACCCTAATATATATATATATATATATACACACACACACACACACCACTCGCATTCTTTTTATTCCTCACCCATTCCATAGTTCTATTACTGTATACATATAATTCAACCTAAATCAATTATCTAGCTCCTTTTATTTCCAACATTCTCATCTTACCCTGGAAGCATCCATCCCGTACATTTTCCTTGCAAACATGACTTGCTATTCTCTTCTTCTCATTGTTCTTCTTCTATCTCTGTTTGCTCCTGCTATTATGGCATGGAACTGCAGTATTCCGCCCGTAATATTTAACTTGGGCGACCAATTCTGACACCGGTGGCGGCCAGATTTTAAGGCCGGAATTCTTCATGGACATGCATGGCAGCGGGCGAATTTCCGACGGCCGTCTTGTACTTGATTTCCTACGTACGTTTGGATTATGAAATTTTTAGTCCATAAACAATGAATATAATTTGAACTTAATCTGCAGGTGAAAGTTTAAAGATGAAGTATTTGACTACCTACCTGCACTTGGAGCCTGCACCAGATTTCCGAAACGGTGCGAATTTTGCTCTAGCAGGCTCGATTGCTAATCCCCAGTCTTTCGCTCCCTACAATCTCCGCACTCAAGTTTTTCAATATCATTACTTATATCATCATCAAAGTAAACTTAATTTCCTCGGGATGAATTAATTAAGTTCTTAATTCTCAAAATATTATTGTTAGTGAGTGGATGTATCAGGTGACTTGCGAGAAGATGATTTCAGAGAGGCGTTATACATGCTGGATATCGGACAGAATGATTTGAAAATCTGGTTCGATAACAGCACGTATGATCAAGTCATTCAGGGTATTCAATTCTTCCTCACCAACACAAGACATGCGATTCAGGTATCGATATATGTCTTAAAATCTGTGTATAACAACGATGATTAAGAGTGAGTTTAATAAATTTATGTTTGGATTTTACTAGACCATATACAAACAAGGTGGTAGGAAGTTCTGGGTTCATAATACTGGCCCTTTGGGATGCTTGTCCGAGGTACCGAGACCCAACGACACTGCTGACGTGGACAGACACAGTTGCTCTGCATCTCGGAACAGAGCCGCGAGAGAGTTCAACTCCAAGCTCAGAGCTCTGTGTGAAGAACTCCAGTCGAAAGTCCACCATTGTATATGTCGACATCTACGTTGTCAAACTTGATCTACTAGTGAATGGAATTAACATAATTTAATTTGAGTTGTGTTGTGATTTTGAAAATGTTGGTTGAATGAACAGGTTTTGAGCAGAGATGTTCCAAAATGGATCCACACCATAAATCTGTAATATGGGACGGATTCCACTATACGGAGGCGGCTCATTCAATTATAGCGTCGATAATTCTCTCTAACACCACCTCTGCCATTCAACTTCTTTTGTTTGAAGCCTTGCTTATTTAGTACGTGGTCACTGGTGAGGTGAGATGAGCATGAAACAAACAGAGTCTATGAACCATCAACTTGTATAATTTGCCTTTAATATGCGTCTGTAAAGCTGCTATATATGATCATATTATTTAATATGAAAATCAAATGGTTCTGTCATTTGGTAGGACAGAGACTTCATCTGTCTGATTATACTTGACAACAAATTTTTCTATATACTAATGAAACAACGGCTTGCACTGTAGCATTCCCCCGCCAAATTTATTATTGAAACTAACTTTATTTACTACTAAATATTTTATTTATTACTGGTTATTCACACCTAGGAGCTTAAGTATTCTGTGGAAGCTCAATCGCAAACTAAAACTGACATGTTTATCATGTTTCTAGATGTAAGAAATGTTAGGTCCTTGATTCTAATAGTATAGAATGTTGAAAATATTGAGTTATAAGCGTATTTTTCTTTTTAAAGTAATACGAATCATTAGAATTTTGAAATAAATATACAAAGTATATTTCAGATTTTGTACAAATATATGACTGCTTTAGTTTTATGTTATCAGAATACTGCATGCATATTAATAGCTGCCCATGACATTATTCCTCTTTTTCTAAAACTTGGAAATTAAAAAAAAGAAAAAGAGAACTCAGAAATGAATTGGATCCTCACTTCTTGCATGTAATATAGAAATGGAGTTGAGTGTCTACGTATGTGTGAGTTGAGAGCATGTCAGCATCATTAATGCTAGTGATATAAATTGATGAAACGTGGATTATAATTGCGACCACTCGAACTAACAATTGAGAAAATAACCCATTAACGAAATAAACTAACCTTTTCTAATTTTCTTCATAAAAAACGGATTTCTAAATTAAAAATTAATATGTAACTAAAGAGTTACTACGTATCACTATTACCTAAATTTCATCAATTCATAAATGAAGATTGTGACGATAATTTACTTGATAATTGTGTAATTTTATAATTTTAAATAGAATTTATGTGAACTTTGAGAAGATAAATTGTGCATGCTTAGGACAAACTAAAATTACGAATTATTAAAAAAAAACATAGCTATAATATTTAACTCATATAATAGAGATTTAAGGACTATTTCTTTATTTAATTTTTTAATTTGTGCGAGAAAAGAGAAGCAATTAATTAATGAATCGATAAGGGAACCATATGTAACAAATCCATACAACTAAGGTATTCAATATATATTAAATTAGTATTTTAAGTGAGTGATCACTTCAATTTTTTTTTGTTATTCAACTCAAAAGGAATCTGTTGTGTGTCAAACTCTTCAGCAGTAAATCAAAGATTGATTCATGCGAAGCTGCTTGATGAGCAACCTCCGAAGAAGCAGCTCGAAGACTGTGTACATGGAGCAGTCTGAGAATGGATCCTCGAGGAGTGCCTCGAAGGCCGAAGACTCAAAACTCTTTGAATACCATAGATTAGCGAAATTTAGGATTCCTAAACCCTTACATGTATAAAACGTGTGATCGTACATGAGATTACACATTCTATCCATAACACACACACATCCTTCACATGGACATGTATTTTCCTCTCAATTTCGATGGTTGTTTCCTCGGAAATCTCTAGTAACTCTCTGTAAATCATCATCTTCATTCAATAAATTCAACGTCTTGACCAATCTCGAGGATGTAAAATATTCCCAGATAATCACCGTGTAATTTCTATCGACCTTCGCTTAGAGCTCCAATCTCGTAATAAAAAAACCCCCTCAGTAGAATCTTTTAGTATAAAAAAATAAGCCTCATTTTGTCATTAATTGTCACGCCCTGGCCTTCCAAGGGAGCCGGTCTGCCGAGACGCGACTCGAGGGTGGAGAATTTATGAATTTATATGGTAATGAGAAATGTGCAATTGCAGTAATTATCATAAGAAGAGTTGCAAAAATACTATAAAAGAGTTGGTTTATTCAATAATGATGGATAAGATCCAATATCAGAGTTTAATGATAGCATCAAATATTAATACGTAGCAGGGATACATATATGATGATATCCACCCCAGGCTTACTTCAAGAAGGCGGTTTAGCTCAGCGGTGCTCGCCTCCATCAGCATCAGAACCTGCACATTTAGAAATACATGCAGGGCTGAGTACGGGAGTACTCAGTGAAAATGGTGCCGAAAACATACATACATAGTTTTGATATGTCATGCCATACAATAAAATGACGAACAGGGGTTTTCGTTGAAGAAGCGGCCTCATGAGCATAAAACAGTTTTAGAGTATTACCACCTTTACACCGTAGAGAGTTTCTTATTTGTTGGTGTGAACCCAAAAGCAGGCCTTCTTTGCTGGCCACTATGCGTCCCATGAGGAATACGTCCTCACTGATGAGCATCACCGAGTGCACTAACCTTAGTGGACTTAAACTACCACTAAGACCCTATCGTTAAAATAACTGGCTGTTCACGCACCACGACGCAGTTTGAGTAATCAGTCGGCGGCTTATGCGCCACGACGTGATCTGAAACTCTTTTAAGCAGATATGCATCCAACAAAATATTTGTCGGCCATGACAATCATATTTGAAAGTAAAAACATGCTTTAGTAGTTGTTTCAAAAAAATAGAGCATAAGCTCGAGATTGCGTTTGAGTTTATAGTAAGAAAAGCTACCTCAATTCTTGTGCCCACAAGTGGCTCGATGTTCGCAGCAAATTATCAGTCTCGTTCTGTGAAATATGAATCACTATGTTAGGATTTTATCTCTTAATATATCCCAATCGTTTAATTACACCAGTTCGGGATCACTATTCGAATATTGCGTTGCATAGGGTTCATATGGGAATTGAGCCCCCGATAGGTAATATCGAATCTCACTAAGGAAAGTCGGCTTAAAATATGTATTGATAACATTTCAGTGCAGTACAATAAGATTTCAGTTGCATGGTACATTTTTCCTAATTCGATTTACGTGCATGTCGGGTCTAAAAATTTTAGAAAAATCAGGTCACATATAAAAGTTGAAGTATAAGAATTCCAATCTCGAGAGGTTCGTTTTGAAATATGTGAAATTTTACTAATTCTTATCTCGCAATTTTCGGATGTATAATAATGATGGTTCGCGTAAACCGACTGTGGGTATCGATTGATTTTGATTTATAGGATTAGTGTTGGTGTATATGGATGTTTAGGGTTGATTTGTATAGAATTTGGCAAAGTTTTGAAGGCGAGACTTGATCGGGCATCGATCGGCTTGATCGGGAATGAATATGCTCAATCGGGCATCAATCTGCTCGATCAAGCATCAATCGGTTTGATCAGGCATCGATCGACTCTATCGGCCATCAATCTGCTCGATCGATCTGATCTACTCGAATCGACCACTCGATCGGCCTGATCTACCATGCAGTTTATTTCGTGATCCTCTCAACCCCAACCTAACCCAAACATATATTTATGATTCCAACAACACATAGAACACGAATATACAAATTTAAATGTAAAATAACAACGGATCACCATCATTAAATGCGAATTCATAAATTCGAGAGTTGGTTAATCACCTCTAGTTTTGGGCTTTTTTCGGCAAGCTCGTGATCCGATCACCTTCGTTTTTCTTCCAATTACATAGTATGAAGTATGATTTTCAAGTTAGAACTTTGAAACACATAAAATGAATAGGGTTAAAGGTGAAAAATGCCTACCAAACCCTCAACTTAACCACAGTTTCCGACAAGTTGTCTTCTCTGGCAAGTTGTTGCAACTTCCAGCGAGATTTCTGGCTTCTCACACCTTCCTCTTACTTCCTTACTACCTCACACCCTCTTTGTTTTCTGGTTTTTGCACAAGTGATGAAGATGGTGCCTTCCTGAGGGTTTATAAGCGACAGGGAGGGTGATCAAATGGATGGATGATGGTGTGGCACCCTGACAGCCACTCCTCCAAGCCCATTTTGGTAGATTTGTGAGAGCAAGTTGAAGGTGTAAGAGTTAGGGCTTCAGGGATGATGATGAGATTCCCTGTATTATTTTTGGGCGGCAATCATTATTTAATTATGCCGGCGCACGGCGGCTCCGTCGTGTGTCATTTTCTCCACCGCGTTAGTATTGTTTCCCACATTTGAGAATGTTTCTACTTCTTGATAGCTTCATTCCTTGTTGGGTGCAAACTGATCATTGTGTATGGTCAAAACATGCAAGTTTGTAAAAGTTGATATCCGGCCGACGAAAAAGGTAGTGCAAATGAGCTTGTTGATAATGGCATTCGAGTCATTTGCTCGGGTGGTGATCATCCTCATCATTTTATGTTGAAATAACTTGCCAAAAGTTGGTCGTGCAAAGCAACAAATTTGCATGCAAAAATAGTTAATATTTTTGTGTTCAAAGCTTCATTGTTTGTTCATTTGGTGTCTGATCTTCACTCGGAGAGTTTCGTTGCTTAAGGTTTTTAGATACACTCTAACTTTTGTGATCAGTTCAAACCCGTGGTTCGCCATTTATAAAATGGTGAATTTATTCCGACTAATTAATCTTAAGAATAAATTTCGGAATATCTGGTGGTCACCGGCAAAACAAATCACACTATAGTATCATATTTTAAATTACGAACGCAACTGTATATTAAGCTGTCTAAACTGGAGCCATTTGGTTATTGTGGGAATTTTTGAATATCAAATAATTATCATCATGTAATTTAATAACTACTTATTAAATTTACTATAAATAGTAAACTCTATAAATAAAAAATAATTATTATTATTTCGAGATATGAGAGTTATAAATCAGAAAATTTTCATTACTGATATCTCATGATTATTACATTAATTTTACGAGAACCATGTGATCATGCTCATGTATGAGAGGTGGATTATTTAATTCTGTAGCATAAGCACATCGCAGGACCCACATTGATATTTGCTATGGAGTGAGAATCAATTCTATTACTTAAAAGTAGGTGATGATGCTATCCATATTAATTTATGACCATTATGTTAATAGCCATGCATGCATCGATCTATTTAACAGTTTTATTGAATAAACAGTTCATAATTATAAAAAAAATGACATCTATACTCCACTTTCTACTTTAAAGTTATTAATTTTTATTAATAATTTTTTATTATTTCAACTTCTAGTTGAGGGTTTAGGGTATAGTAGTTCCCCACAAAGAGAACATATTATATATTTTTCAAGATTTAATTTTCAGTTTTTAGTTCACACACATATTTTTAAGAACTTTAAAGTCATTTATATAAATAGGGATAAAAATTTTTTTCTCTCAACCCTATATAAATTGTTAAATTTTGAATGACGTTACTGACTCAAATTGAATTATTTTTCCTAATATCACCTACAAAATTAAAGTTGATTTCTCAAGTTTTCAAAGGACATCTATATTAGATATATTTTCTTGAATGTATAAAGCATTCTACGAACACAATTCCAAGCATCCATGATGAAATACAAATATATATTTTATAATACATTACGTATCTGTATATACATAACATTGCTATATATTACATTGCAAATTAAAACCACGAAATTTTGACCCATTTTACCTTTTACCCTCTTAAAGTAGTACAAAAGGGCTTTGAATATAGCAAAAAGAAAAATTCAAAATCTTGGCTGTAAATCTATAATCGGAAAGAATGAGATTTGATTGTTAACTATCCCAAGATGTGACCTTAGTATACCCCTGAACAATTATTTATCATTCATATACAAAATTTCCCCCTCAAAAACCATTGAAATTCTTTCAATGTATAACACAGAGTCTAACACAAACGTATATTAGGGATCTACACCCACATATAATAGCCTCTCTATTCTCTCTCGGATCTTTCACAAACATAAATATCTCTCTCTGTATTATATATTATGTGGTTGAAAAAATGGATTGAAGAAAATCACCAAGAAACATGAGAAATTGATGAACAAATTAAAATTAAAAAGAGTAATATTTTCATAAAACAAGTCTTAAATTGATCGTATGATAAGTAGGGGTGTGATTGAACCGAGTCGAGCCGAGGAATGATGTGCTCAAATTTGACTCATTTAGTTTCGAGTTCGAGCTTTATTATCGAGTACTTGGATGTTCATGAACTTAATCGAGCTTTAATCGAGCCTTAACAAATTTTTTAAATATAGATTTATTTAAATAATAATAATTATTATTATTTAAAAATAAATCAATTTAAGTATATAAATATTATATTTGCTCAAATTTATTCTTTTCTTGTAAATAACAAAGTTACTCAAAAGACTTCTTTATACTTATAACTATCTAAAGAATAAAAATATAATTTTACAAAATTAATAATTTCATATTTTTTACTATTTTTGGCTAACGAGCTTACGAGTCGAGTACTACAAAGCTTAAGTTTGACTCATTTCATTAATGAACTTTTCTAAACGAGCTCAAACGAGCTTTTATCAAGTCGAGATCCGAGTAGCTCAACTCATTTACACCCCTAATGATAAGCACTCATATCCAATCTACTGGAGTAGGGTGGTTAAACGTAGATATTAATGACAAATGTGTCATCAATGATTTCTGGATGTGTGATAGATGAGCTTGTAAAACATACTCTATGTTTTGGGTTAAGGAAATAAATAAATGGCCCATAAAATGCAGCTCCAAAAATGGGAATACGAAAATGATCTTTGGTTTGTGGGGTTGAAGAATTCAATTACTATAGACGTGAAAAGTTGAGTTGAAGTTCCCGTGCATCAAATTTTTAGCATCAACATTGTAAGTCCTCAACATTCATCCCACCTTTCTTATATATGCAAGAAAGGCAATAAAAGTTGTGCATGGGAGATGATAAACAAATTTGTTAAAAAGAAAACATTAATGCAAGAGCATCTAAGGGTGGTAAAAAATTTCTACCTTCATTTCCATATCGTTTGACAGACGATATGCATTACATATTTAGTTTGGCAAAAATTTTGGAATTTGTGTGGCATGTAGCAAAAACTACTTGGCGTTTGTTTCAAGCGGTATAAGATTTGAAAAAGGTTGTTAACAATTAATTAAGCTCCAAAATATGGTAAATAAAGAATCTTAGAGAGTTAATGAACAGATTAAAGCATAAATATATGAAATATCACAAGTTGTACATAAATAAATAGAGGAGTTCTTCTCTAGACAGCTTAAATCATCTAGACAAGTTTTAGTTTGAGATCCAGAGTGAATATGAATTTGGGTTTATGATCCAGGGCTTGTATGAATTTGAATTGGTAGAAACGAACTATTTGGATCTACCTAAACTATTTATGCGGTTTAACACAATCTTTTGCCAACTAAATATTATTAACCCGTTTATATGATTCGTGTTGAGGTTCATGATTATATAAAGCTAATCAAATTTCAACTTCAATCTATCCGAATCTTTTCTCCCTTTCTTGTCGTATCCTAAATGTGGACGAGTGCCATGCAGTTCGTAGAAGGGACAACCACTTGCTAATACTGGTTTCCTCTTTGGGATAGGTTGCAGAACTTGGCTTGTTTCTTCAAACGTCAGTGAACAAGGTACATTCTTTGGAAAGCTCTTCCTCGAACTAGCTTCATAAGAGCTCTTCGAGTTGCTCTGTCGAAAGCATCTCTCAAGACTCCTCCCACTAGCGGTCCATTCCATCGGCTGGCCGTTAGGTAATATCGATCTTTTGTCCCCTATTGGTGCGTTCAAAGAGTTGGAGTATATCCTGGTCTACTCCCAGTAGGTTCTCGGTTTCCGCTAGTTCTCTCAACTCATTAAGCTTACATGATCCTGCCTTTTGACCACCTCCCCAATCTTCTTCCTCTTTCTCAAATTTGAATCTCAGTTTCTCCCTTCAAACGGGAGTCCTCTAGAATCATTGTGGTTGTCCTCATGATTATCACAGTGTCTATTCCCTCCTTTAGTCATTCAATGATTATAAAACCATAAATACATCGTCCACAAGTGGGCATACTCACCAATCCTCCAATCAAGCATCTCATCATATAGTACACAATATAAGTTGTCATATCGACTGATCTCGTCTTTGCTTATACTTCACCGCATCGTTCCTCAGTGTATCGGGTAAAAACTACGAGCAGACTTAGTTTGTACAAAATCATAAATAGCTCGCCTCCATCTGTAATGCCCCAACCTCGCCGGCCAGGACGCCACGACGGAGCCGGAGGGAAATAATAATAACAACATATAAACGGAGATCTAATCATAATTATAATATCAAAGGAGATAGAGTGTGAGTATATGCGTTGTTGCAACATCAGAAACAAGCTACGAACAACTATTTGATAGAAATAATAGTTTCGGAAGAAACGAAGTATGTGCACTTGAATTACCATACTATGAAGATTAGGTTACAGAACCAACAAAGTAAATGAAAGGTAGGTGTAT
>AYJT01014501.1:0-19765 GCA_001278415.1 Ocimum tenuiflorum | reverse complement strand
TTTTCTTGCGAGACCATTTTGCATGTTAAATTATGCGTTGGAATTTAAAAAAAGACTGAGAGCGAAGGGAATAATTAATTAGCAGCCATTGATATTGTGTAGTTGGTAAAGCCACAAATTTCGAGGGAAATTCGGTTAGAGACTACTCCCTCTCACTGGTGAATAATTTTTCCTTGTTTTTCTCTCTGTCTCGACTTTCCCCTCTCTCATCACCGTTCTCCCCAACAACCAAATAAACCTCACTTTCCTTTTTGGTAATGATTCTTTTCAATTATCAATTATCCACAATTCTGTTTATTTATTCTTTTGTATCACCCTGCTGTGAATGTAGGGTATTTCTTGAATTTCCATATGGGGTTTTGATCGAATACCATAATTTGTGTCAATGAATAGGAGCCATGCATTTGAAGCAGTATATCTATATTGATTGCATTGCGCAATGTTTGATTTAGCACAAGGATCTGGGTGTGACTCCATTCAAAGCCCAGACAATCTCCTTGTTTGTGATCTTTAAGATTGTAATAATTTTTTCTAACTTCATCAGACTTGGGAACTGCCTTCAAGATGTCAGGTCATTTGGATCAGCCACCCAATCCAAGTACATTTCCTTCTTTTTTTCCATGATTATGTTAATTCTTGACTCCATTTATTATGTAAATGGTTATAATTTCATTTTGTGGTGAGATTCAGATAATATGCAAGCACCTTTTTTCTTTTAAATGCAATGAACTTGTGCATTTGATATTCAAAGATTAGTTGAATGATTTGAAGCACATTTAAGTGAACTTTCCAGCTGCTGCATCTAGTGATAGTGAAGTTGTGCAGACCTGGAGAAAGTTGATGACGAAAACGCAGATGATGAGAGGAAAACTAGGATGGGGTCTCTCAAGAAGGTGGCAATCAGTGCTTCCAATAAGTTCAGGGATTCGATTTCTAGGCGGAGCAGGCGAAGCAGCAGAGTCATGTCTGTTGTTGAGGATGAACATGATGCTGAAGAAGCTCAGGCTGTCGACGCCTTTCGCCAGGCACTTATTCTTGAAGAATTACTCCCTGCTAAACATGATGACTTTCATATGCTTCTAAGGTTAAATTTGGTTTCTCATTAGTCATCTGGAAAACTTACGCAAACACTCTAGTTTACATGATAATCTCACTGAATTGTCTGATCCATCAACTTTTGTGTTGGCCTAACATGACTTTCAATCACCCTTTTCCATGTAGAGGATAGTCTCAACCTAACAGCTACAGTTACAATGAACTTATGCCAGTACTGAAAATGAGGATTGCATGATTGACATTAAGTTCCATGAAATTATGGTTAATGTATGCTATTTTGGAGTACGTATTTTCCATACATCGATCGGTGACAAACAGGTTCAAACAGGTTTCTCAAGGCCAGGAAATTTGATATTGAGAAAACAAAGCAAATGTGGGCTGACATGATTCAGTGGAGGAAGGACTTTGGTGCTGACACTATCATGGAGGTATGTATAGATGATTACAAAAACTTTGTAGTAACTTCATCCTAAACTTTGCAGGAATTCGATCATGCTCTTGTTTTATTCTAGGATTTTGAATTCAACGAAAGAGAGGAGGTGGTCAAATACTATCCACAAGGGCATCATGGAGTTGACAAGGAGGGCAGACCTGTTTACATAGAAAGGCTTGGTATGGTTGATTCGACCAAGCTCATGCAGGTCACAACGATGGAGCGCTATCTGAAATACCATGTGCAGGAGTTTGAGAGAACCTTCATCGACAAGTTTCCGGCCTGCTCCATATCAGCCAAAAAGCATATTGACCAAAGCACAACTATTTTGGATGTCCAAGGAGTGGTATGTAATGGTTGCTTTCCAAGCTCATATTTCAGCACAATGGTTTTATGATGAATTACTAAGGACGTGGAGTCGATTCTTGAAAGGATTCGTCTATTTTTTTTACTTTTCAGGGACTGAAAAGTTTCACCAAGTCCGCTAGGGAACTTGTTCAGAGTCTTCAGAAGATTGATGGTGATAACTACCCTGAGGTATTTTCTTTTGATTTGTAGCACTAAAATGTCATTGCGTGATTCGAATGCCCTTTTTCCTTTTTGTTGCAGACCTTATTCCAAATGTATATCATCAATGCCGGATCAGGCTTTAGGCTCTTGTGGAACACTGTTAAGTCATTCCTTGACCCGAAGACCACCGCCAAGATTCATGTCCGTAATATTTAGCTTGCATTCCTTTACCTTTTTCACTCAATGGCATGAAAAAACAAGATTCTATCTTTCTCTTTATCAGGTTTTAAGCAACAAATATCAGAGCAAGCTGCTTGAAGTCATTGATGCAAGGTAGAATTCTCTTAATGCTGGATCTAAACAATTATGTTTTTCTACCATGCAACCTAGTAAACCTCAACTTTTACGAGTAGTTTTATTCAGCATGCATTGTTTTGATCTTGTATCAGTGAGCTACCGGAATTCTTGGGTGGTATGTGCGCCTGCGCTGAGTCGGGTGGCTGTATGGTCTCTGATAAGGGCCCTTGGAACGACCCCGAAATAATGAAGGTTTTTGTTTCTGATGCTTATATTCTTTACATAAGAGAGATTCATTCTGAGAAATTGTGACTTAATGTTGATGTGAAGATGGTTCGCAATGGCGAACACAAATGCTCAAACAGAGCCCCTTCCACCTCTCCATCTGCGGATGAGAGAACAATATCAGAGGATGAGAATGCTGCCACCATTACCAAGGTTGTGTCCAATGTTAGGTCCAAGGTGCCAACTTTTCTCAAACTATTATCATTCATGATATATATTTGATTCATTTCAAACATGTCTAATGTTTCAAAATGTGAAGAAAAACATGTCTTTCGACTTGAAGAACAACAATTCGCCAATATCCACAACCGAACCTACTCCCGAGTTGCAGCTCCCCCTCCCTCACCCTCCTATTCAAGAAGTAAGTTGCAAGGATTTATAAAATTTTGTTATGTATCCTAAATTCTGAATAATTCTAATCAGGTAACAACGAAGCCTCATCCCGCCCCACAAGAATCCAAACAAGATGTTCATATGGTTGAGAAGACCATTGCATCCTGGCCTAAACCAAATAAACAGTCTGACAATCTCATGCTTGTCAAGGGTGCATAATCTTGATTCTTGTTAAGACTAAAATCTTTCCACTTATGACATCTGATTCCATTTCCATGGAACAGAGTTTTTTCCGGGCATCAATTCTTGCAACAGTGCTGAAGGCTTCAGCAACCAAATCTTCAGTGGGGTGCTGACCTTTGTGATGGGTGTGATGACAATGGTTCGTATGACACGAAACATGCCGAAGAGGCTCACAGATTCCAACCTGTATTCTAGTTCGATGCATGGCATCGATGATATGATGAAACCTCGGCCACCTGTTTACGAGTCTCCAGAAGAACCTGGCGTCTCGAGGGCTGACTACTTGATCATGATGAAGCGCATGAATGAACTCGAGGAGAAGTTGAGTATAGTCTGCCAGAAGCCCCCAACTATGGCGCCCGAAAAGGAGGAGATGCTCAACAATGCATTAACTCGCATCGACGCGTTGGAACAAGAGCTTGAAGAAGCCAAAAAGGTAAGCTTTGTTAACATTACATTACATGTACACATCTCTCTTTCTTCTCACTTATTCGCATCGTGCAGTCTCTTGAGCAATCTCACTCACAACAAGAGGAGCTCCTCGCCTACATCGAGAAAAAGAAGAAGAAAAAGAAGTTCTTCGCCTTCTGAAAATAGTATTCTGGTTCTTGTAGATATGGCACTCAAGAAGTTAGTTGTGTGCTGCTTTTTTTAGCTAAGTTTTGTTTTGCTAATTATCTTCTTCGTTTTGTAAATTTTAATTGCTGGTCAAATTGTAATAACTGTAAAGAATTTCTCTTTCCTGTTTCTGGTGCTGTTTCAGATGTTTTAACCTCGAAATCTATGTAAGGTGAATTTTGGCAACAAGGTAATAATCGAGACAAGGTATAAACATAGTTTCAATTAGTAAAAAAATCATAAATATGTCGGTGTTCATATAGTTTCACATAATTGGATTGGAAACATCACACTCACTCAAAACTGAAAAGTAGAGTAATGCATATATCTATGATATATGTGTGTGTATTTGGTATGTCTCACGCAGAAGGTGCGTGTCATCGACGAAATTTACATCTTCAACCACATCTCAAATGCATAAAGACAGATCCTCAACCATCTCTTACCAGCAAAATTTCTTCTTCTGGAAAACACAGAGGCATGTTAGAACAAAACCATTGCCTGTTTGCTGATTCAGAACAATACAATACATTCACTTACCCGGTATTTGGCATCTTCTTGACTGTCTATATAAGCAAGAAGTTCTTCTTGTTTCATCAAAGCCTCGTACAGAGCCTGCTCAAACCGGATTTTAAGTTTGTCTCGTGAGAACGGTATTGATAAGTATAAATGTTCAAGCAGTAAGCATTTCCAAAGGTCTGGATATTTGTAAAAGTCATTTGGCATTTCATAAACTTCTCAGTTAGAAAAGGATTATCATAAAAACCTCAGAAATGGAGTAAAAATGTAAACTACCTTTTTGGTTGCAATCAACTCTGCTTCTAGGGCATCCACTCGGTAAACAGCAGCATTAA
Source organism: Ocimum tenuiflorum (assembly GCA_001278415.1). Classification (NCBI taxonomy): domain Eukaryota; kingdom Viridiplantae; phylum Streptophyta; class Magnoliopsida; order Lamiales; family Lamiaceae; genus Ocimum; species Ocimum tenuiflorum. Next base: position 15,136 of record AYJT01014501.1, on the reverse strand, counting down.
GCAGTTCTTCTTTCTCATACGGCATCTCAGATGGCTTAGCTTGAAGAGTATCGACCTTCTCTTCGAGCTCACCCAATCTCTTAATCACGGATGACAAGAGTTCTGCTTCTGTGAAAGATGGGGTCGGAGATGGTGGCCTGAACTCCTCCTTTGGCAATGTGTCAAAAGAAAATTCCTGAATTGGTTGCTCCTGCTGTGAAGACGCATCCGGAAGTTTCTTGGTAACACGCGATGACATTGAGCGGAAAAACAGGAATAGGGTCATGAAGAAGGCCATAAGAGTTGCCAAAAGGCGAGCACAAACCCCTTCAGGTACCTTCTGCGAATTAGGAGGTGGAAGCACCTCTGTAATGAGTTATAGACGAAAATTAGCATCTGTTACCACATTTAGTCGTAAAGGAGAGCTTTTAGACTTGTAAACGAATTGCAGCAAACCTTTTGAAACATAAAGTTTTTGAGGGGACTTCTTCCATCCAGCATCAACGGCCTTGTCAACCATGGGAACATACTCATCATAACCTGAGAACTGACCAGCAAAGGCAGTAGTTCCAATAGCCTTAGCCTGATGGGCAAATCAAAGACCCCTTATCAACGAGAGAAAATGGGCAATTTAATTCAGCAGAAACTACTATGAGGAATACTGCAAGGAAAATTACAAGTCTGTTTTACATTCCTCAAGACATTCTTGTTACCAAGTACATGTATTCACACATATAAAGTGATGTCCCTATTTTAAGTAATTTTCTAATAATATGGTATATTACAATTAGATTTCTTAGACGCGGATAATTTTAAAAATAAACAAACACAAATTATATTTAGTATAGATAATTACAAAATCATATGATGAATAAGATAAAAATAAAAATATATAAATTACATCATTGTCCTTAAACTAAATATTTGAGAGGGGGAAGATAGACAACATACATTTTGTAAGAAAAGACACTTTTATAATAGGTGTAGATAAATCTAAAAGGACAGAAATGCATAGGAGGAAAATCAAAAGAAATTTGTTCAATTATTTGAAAGCAAATAATTTGCAGACCTAAATAGCTGAAACAATGATGACCCGTATAAATTTCATCATCGGGCAGGATTAGAACTACCCATCAATGGTAACCCATATAAATTCAGCCATGAAGTAGAATTAGAACGATCTAAGGCCTACCACAAGCACAACATTAGAGTTCTCAATTTTTCTTTTTCCGTGGCTGCCAAAAGGCGAATCTGAATAGAAAGCTAGGTTTAACCATACCTCCTCTCGGACTGGCGTCAAACGGAGGTGTGAGTAACTCCTAGTGGCTTTTGGTGAAGCTATATCTTCAGCTTCAGATCCAGACTCAGCAGTAGAAGTATCACTTCCTTTTAACTGCAAATAAAACAGAGAAGCATAAAGAGTTTTGGCTCAAATTAAATATCACAAAAACACTGTATGTCTAAAAAGTATAAAAGAAAAGCAGTCACACCATGGAGTAATGTGGCTTCGCATATACTACTTTCCCATCGCTATTAATGATTTTCACGACCTGCCTGGCACGTCGAGCTTCACCATTAAGCACCATCTGCACCACAAAGCCCACCAATCAACTATCTTAAAGAAATAATGTTACACCAAAATATAAATAGTTATAGGAAAGGAGAACCTTCAAAATCTCTGGATTCTTCCATGGCCCTTTATCAGAACGAAGGCAGCCCCCTTGATCGGCACAGGTACATGTTCCTCCCAAAAATTCTGGCAGTTGACTGTAGAGACCCAAAAATATGAGGAAAAATCAATCAAAGGAATATAACTACAGTAATCAAGACGGGAAAAAACGTCACATCCACCCCCTTTCACCTGGCATCTATGATTTCAAGCAACTTGTTCTGGTATTTATTTCCAATAACCTAATATAAAAAAACAGAAACAACCTTAAGTTAGAAGAGGTCTCTAGACAAAGCATAATTACGAATCCATATGACAAGTAATAACTACATGAATCTTTGTGGCAGTCCTGGGATCTATAAAATTCTTCACAGTATTCCAAAGCAGCCTAAAACCGGGACCAGCATTGATGATGAACATTTGATGGAGTGTCTGCAATTAAGAGACACACTATTTATTATCTACAACCATGAAGTATAATAAATTAAGCAAGCCAAGAATTCATAGGCTTACTTCAGGGTAATTGTCGCCATCAATCTTCTGGAGTCGTGTAATAAGGTCCCGTGCACTCTTGGTAAAGTTCTTCAAACCCTGAGAAATGGTAACAGGATAATAAATAAGAACACTCAAGCAGAAAAGGACAAGCAGTTCAGAATTCAATTTTAATGAAGCGGCAATTGAAAAGTAACATACCACACCATGAACATCCAAAATTGTTGTGCTGGAGTCAATGTGCCGTTTTGCAGCAATGGTGCAAGCTGGAAACTTAATGGCAAAGGTTTTCTCAAATTCTTTAACATGGTATTTTATGTAACGGTCCATGGTGGTAACTTGCATAAGTTTGTTTGGATCGACCTTTCCTAGCCTCTCAATGTATATAGGTCTTCCCTCTTTGTCAACTCCGTGATAACCATGGGGATAATACTCCAGCACTTCATTTACTTCTTTAAAATCAAAATCCTGATGATAAAAAAGGTGGTGAACAAATTCCCCACAAAACTAAAGGTATAACGGACAACTCGTAAAATAACAAAAATGAGCTGATCAAGTTGCATACAGAAATTATTATAGTATATGGATATAGTTACCTTCACAATAGTGTCAGTACCAAATTCTTTCCTCCACTGTATCATGTCAGCCCACATGAGCTTGGACTTTTCAATGTCAAATTTTCTTGCTTTCAGAAACCTGCATGGGCAGTATTCAAAATAATAAGGAAGAACTCAATAGTCACCAAATCACGAAATAAATAATTATGCAGAAATAAGAAAGAATAACTTTCATCAAAATCCTACAGATTGGAAAGACAGATTGGAAAGGCCCTAAGAGAAGATCAAACAGTCACAGCCAGACTCCAAGGATCATGTCAAGATATTTTCTGCGAATAATTTTGTCACCTTCACGAGTTGCTTAAAAATCTCTAAAAAGAAAGAATGAGGGAGTCCACATGTTCATTACTACCCAAATGTGTGCACAAGTTCATGAAAGCAAGTACAGTTCTTCCAGTTACCTTAAGAAGATTGACAAAGAAAACCAAGCCAAATGTGATAATACAGACTTTAGCAAATTTCAACTATAAGATAAACTGATCTTCCCAGATGTGACTTAAGAGATCCATTGTGGATGAACTCATCTCTGTCCTTCCTAGAATTTCCTCACTAACAAGAAATATCAGATTTCAATTGATAAGCTCAATTTTAATAAAAAACCAGAAACAGAAAAGAGATTACCTTAGCATCATATGGTAATCATCAAACTGCTCTGGTAGCAACTCTTCCAATATTAAGGCTTGTCTAAACGACTCAACAGCTTGTAATTCCTCAGCATCCCTGATATCTTCAATTGAAACGGAACTGACTCTACCATCACTCTTCCTTCTGCTGCTCTTCTTCTTGAGGGAATGCTTGAACTTAGAAGATGCATTGAGTGCTTTCTTTTTTAAGGAACCGATTCTCGTTCTCCTTTCATCCTCAGAATTTTCAAAATCAGACTTTCTCTCTCTTCTCTCGTCGTTACCAGATGAACCCTCAAAGCCTGTTTGACCAGAAGCAACAAGATAACACATGTGACGAGAACATCTTGAAACCGTAAGAAGAGGACAGCAAAACTCCTATAGTTTGGAGCTTTATTGAAGCTGTTAATACACCGCTGAAGGAAAAATGCCAACATCTTTTACACCAGCATTTTTTAACCAAAAAGACAAGTAAAATTCAATCAACGCAACATTTCAAGAACCCGGTCTCTACTATGACATTGAGGTTCCTGAAGCATTACTTTCCAGAAAACCAAACAAGCCCCCAACAAGTTACAGTATATTTTAGTTTATGCATACTACGGAGAAATGTCGTTCAAATCTACTCAGAAATTTTGCCTCTTTTCAAAGGAAATAATGTATTTGCAAAACAAGAAACTCCTTTAGTTTCTAACTCAACGACTAGAATCAGATGCAAGGTCATACAGCTCGAGAGATTTCACATTCTTCTAATAAATAATCAAACGCTAGTGGGAAATCATAAATGCAGATAAAAAAATACACTACGGTGATTGAACTGCAGATGGAAGGCTCAACAAGCTCAAGAAATTACCATCTTCATATACATTTAACCGATAAACATCAAGATCAAAATACTAAATCCAGATAAAAAATACTACGGGGATTGAACTGCGGATGGATAGGCTCAAACAGCTAAAGAAATTGTCATCTTCACATACATTTAACGAGTAAACATTAAAAAAAACCCAACTAATAATTCAAAAACGAAGGTGAAAACATCAACATATTGAACACAATTTCACTTACAAGGCCTAGCAAATCGATCCAAGGGTCCCGACATTGTCAATCTCAATCAACGCAGCCAATTCTTGAATATTAAAGCATCAATTGACCAAAAAAATCAATTATCCCAAGTCTCTCTCACTGCAATGAGAACAAAAAACAATCCGTGTCAGTTATCACAAAAAAATGAAAACAAAAACCCATCATTATTTCAGTAAAGTAAACAAATTTGAAGATAAGAAAACTCAAATTCTGCTGCAGATCGAGAACTTGAGACTGAGAAACTCGTGTTGAGTAAAACAACAACCTTAAAAAGTACAGCCGGGAATTCTAACGGTCTCGAATGCACAAAAAAAAAACCCCGCAACAGTGAGAGTTATAATGTCGATGACAGCAAAAAATGGGGAAAGGAAACAAAAAAAATATATAAAAAATTAGGAAAGGAAAGAAAATACGCGTGTGTATCGCCGGATAATGGAGCGACGGCGAATTTTAGATAGAGAAAAGCGAGAGAGATGGAGAGAGGAAAGATGGAGGGCAAAAGAAGCAGTAAAGAGTAGAGCTTGGGGCCCAGAGTAGGTGGCGAAGCGAGAAGAGCGGGGAGGAAGGAATGAATGGAAAGAGGAATTTGCCGGCGGTGGTTGGAGCAAAACGCCAAAAAGGATCATTCAACAGTGATTAAGTAATCATCGTTCGGTGCCGTGATTTCTCTACAGTTCTCTGCGGTTTATACCACATGATGTGCTTTTTCTATACAACTAGAAGCAAGCTGTCGGTCGGGCTCCAATTCTTTTTAATATATATATATTTTTGAAATTCTTTTTAATATATTTTGGGTGACGAGTTTCTTCAATAATACCCTTCTTAATAAAAACTCCTGGGGTTATTTCTCACCTAAATTTCAAGAATTTAATACGTTTTCTTCATCTTAATAATTCAACTAACTAGGGGAACTTTTCTGGATGTAAATCGTTTGCAAATCTAATTAGCCCCAAAACTATATATTTTGTTATAAATTCATATTTTAATTTTTTGTACTATTTTTCTTTGTGTACTTTGATCGTATAACGGAATATGCTGCTACAACCATAATAAACTAAATATTGTATAAAGGAAACAGACTAGACTTGCACAGCATAGTTATTTATTATGTAGGATTGGTTGATTATTGTGCCAATACAAGACTATTAATCCATTACACATACCATGCAATAAATAGCATCTTCAAATTTTTCTTCAATATCCCCCAAAAAAAGATCTCTTCAATAGCCAAAGATGAACAGGAAATTTGATTAACAAACCAATTCCCAAAATTATTCACACCTCTATGAACGAAATATTGGATAAATATGTATTCTCGTAAGTGAAATGCTATGAATCAAATAATAAAAAAGCTAAAAGATTGTATTAAATTATGAATATCTAGATAACTTGCAATTAAATTAGTTCAATCACCAATTGTTGACTCAAAAAAGGAAAAAAAAACATAATGAGTAATAAAAATTTGGCCAGTTGGCTGCACAAATAATAAAGCTAACAACTTTGACAACCCGTCTTTCCATTTATGCAATCGACTGATTCCCAAGCTTGAAGAATACAATTTACTTATACAATTTTATGCAATTTTTTTTTTTTTTGTGATCATATATGAATATAAGTATTTATTCAAGTTAATTGCAGTGAGATTAATTGCGATCTCTATCCTATTTAGATTGTGTTTAGACTTCGGTGATATGTTCCAATTTTATATTGAGATTTTATTGATAAATAAAGAGGTCTCATGTTATACTGTTATGAATTTGGATTGGTGGAAAAATATAAATGAACTATTTAGATCTATCTAAATCATTTAGACGGTCTAACACAAATTTTTGTGATAAATAAATAACACTAATTTGTATCAGATATTCAAGTGGTTTGCCCACGTGAATTATTCATTGGACAACATATATAATAATTTGAATTTTTTTTTCCAATTATAATAATCATTCAAATTCAAATTAAGGAGAGAGTACCACATGATTTCAGTAAACCTTTCCTTCTAAATTCTTAGCTCCATTTGTAAGCGATTGACCGACGATAAACTAATAGTTTTATCCGTTAAAGTGATCGATAAAATGACCAAATTATCCCTGGGGAAAGCAGTATGTTCATGTTGACCTAATAATTAATGGTGCTTTTCAAAATAATAATAATAATAATAATAATGGTAGGGCCGTGGGGGGAGTATGCTGTAAATTGAGCGGTCAAAACTGGTTCATTTTATGTGTTTGTGGGCTCAAAAACAATTGGTGGGTCCAGAATGGGCCTAAAATTGCAAAAGTGTGGCCCGAAAGTACATCGACATGTGCTGACCATTCTTCAACGCCTGTGAGATGCGAATCGATCACAAATTAGCATTTGGTTTAACTGTCGGGATTCACTATGTGTCTCGTTTAATAGTAAAAGGAATGAATATAGATTTGAGAATGAAACCCACAAAGTTAAAAGAGTTTGGTTGATTCCCAAATATTTGGAAATCATTCCAAATATTCATTCCAAAATTATGAACCAAACAACTTATTTTGAGTTTCATTCCATTCCCACCCACCAAACGCCACCAGTGGAATCAGGTTGTATATATTTGCAACTTATCTGATTTTTAAGTATTATAATAACAATCTGATTTACCAATTTGTTTGAACCTAATCTATACATCCATTGATGATAATTGGACTGTCCGTTTTAGTCCAATAAAAATATGTATTCAAAGAGTATTTGACATTAATAAATAATCAAATTGACCTTGAGCAAAATTAAATTTAATGGAGGTTCCTGAATAAATGGAAAGTTTTGTTTTGGATAAATCATGAAACATTAAACACGCATCTAAGTAAAATAATAACTTAATTACTTTAGTGGATTATATAGGGTCCATTAACAAGTTTTTTTCAAGTATATATAAAGTTAAAATAAATCTCATATTAATGTCTGTATATGAACTCGAACAATTGAAAACTTACTCAATAATTATTTGCACCTCGAAACAGAATTTTTTAACAAACTTATTTGAATTAATTGTGTTGTCGGATGGGATGATCATCGTCATTTAACAAGGTCCCGCGTGAGTTGAGCACATTAAAGATGGGGATTTGACCACGAATCAAAATGGTTTTGAGAAGGGGCGGGGTATATCGGGTCTAAATTTGACCATTTAATTTAATATTAAGTCTATCCATTTGAAGGGACATTGATCGTCATCCAATAGCAATTTCGTTCGATCACTTGTAAAATTACTTTTAGTATATGATATATGAAAAAAATAATTTAAATAATAAATTATCGTCCTTTGAAATTTAAACAATTTTAGGAGAGAGAAAAAAATAATAAATTTTCATAATTACCTCCTAAAATCCGATAATACTAAATACTTGGCTTACAACGAAATTACAATTTATTAAGTCTAAAATGGAAAGTCAATCAAGCACAGTAACACCCCCATTTTTAAAATAAAAAAATATATATATATATAGCACCAAAATTTGATTATTTATTAAAAGCTAACTAAAAGCCTCCTGAAAAAAAGAAGTATGAACTAGAATATTTTCTTGACATTTGAAATAGAATCTAAAAAAATATTCTCTTTAAATACATGGATTCATCTCTAGACCACCATCATCGCCCAAGCTCGCATGTCCGGTCAACGTCTAAACATAAAGTACTTTTGGAGTAAGTTAAGTGAATTCAGTGCAGATATATGAAATAAGTAACTTCAGTTTGCCATCACGTAGCGCATTGGCTAAAGGCCAAAATCATGAGCGTAGTCCGTCGGCTAAGTTTATCATGTGTTTAGCCCATAGGATAAATTCGTAGTAGCTCAAATGACCATTCATTGTGTGTAGTTTAGTTGAGATAATCATCCATGTTATCATCACATGTACAATAAAGATATAGTATAATAAGAATTGTCGGGTATTGACTGGGGGCCGTCGGGTCTCAAAACGCAGCACTCCATCATTGCTGGAGGGATCTGAATTGATGCGGTAGCCTTGGCTCACACCTACAAAGGTCCTCGCATACAGCACATCGGGCATTGAGTCTCCAATGCGCAATCCAAATACGTCGGCAACCACCGTAGGCCGCCAAGACGGGTTTCTACACCGGTTACTCTCAAAGGTTCAACATAAAGGGACAATTGTGGTACCGTCGGATCACGGGGGAATCACCACGAAAGGAATAACAATAAAGGCCACAAGGGCTTCCCCACTAAATCGATGGCACCACAACGAGGATAAGAAAGAGGTCGAGAGAGAAGACAAGAAAATCAGAGTAGAAAGGCACGCTTTTTTCTTCAGTCACAAAGAAGGCGACCAGAATGAGGTGGACTTGTGTTATCAAGATGGAAAGTAGGGTAAAACATGGGAGATGGGCTTTACACCCACCCACTCCTAAACAATGGGCCAACCAACTCAACAATTATAAATGAGAAACCATCGTGCAAAACTTATTTTGACCTTGCTTAATACTATAATACTTTTAGATATGCATGAATTTATTTTCGCATTCACATAAACATTCATTATTATATAAATTTTAGAAGACAAACTTTCATATATTCTCATAATCGCGCATTCGTTATTGTGTGCGCGCGGGTGCCATAATGCCAGGGGAAAAGACAACACGCGTATTTCACATCTTGACATATTAAAATTAAATAGTCATAAAAGTTATATTTTTATCACTTTCCCTTTTAAAAGTATCACATCATCAATATTTTTTCCTCTCAAAAAATCACATCATCAATACCATCTTTTTCTTTCTTTTCTTTTTATTTATTATTTATTTATATTATAACATATATTTATACAACTACTAATAAAATTATTATGTGTCATTTTCCTCTTAAGGCATTACTTTTTTTATCAATTTTATTTTTTTTAATTTTATTTTTATACCAAATACAAACATGTTTTGTATTTTTATTATTTAAGTTGAGCTAAATTTTTGCTCAAATTCTATTTATGTTACTTTACTCATTAGATTTGTATATAATTATGTTGATAATATTGATGGACAAAAATTAAATACATTTTTCGATGATAACTTAAAAATGTAATTTTGTTTATCATATCTTAGAATGGATAATCATACTGGAATTTGGACCGCACAACACGCGGGCGTAAAACTAATCTATATACTAAAGTTAATTTTGTTTATCATATCTTAGAATGAATAACATATAGTATACTTATATTGAAAATTTTTAGAAAATTGTGGACAAAAATTAAAATATATTTAATAATTGAAAAATATAATCTTATTTTTCATATCTTAACATGACTAGCATGAGTAACTGTTGGACCGCGCGATTCGCGGGGGCAAAACTAGTATAAATATAAATACACCCAGCATCATAACACATACACGACACACTCTTGTACACGCATATATATATATATATATATATATATTATCTGAAATACACAGAGAGAAAACATGAGGGAGAATAAAAATAAACCTCTTTTCTTCGAGGAGAGAAATGGAAATAGAAGTTTCAAAGTATTGAATACGAGTCTGAGAGATTGAGAGGTATAAGAATTTCGGATTGTGCGGTTAATAAATGAACATATAGTACGTACGATACTATTGGGCTTGATTGAGATGAATTCAATGGGCTCAAATAGAACCATAACATATGAAGTTGTTGTGTCTCTCTTTTTTCTACCTATGGTGTTAGGAAGATTGTATAATTTCTGTAAATTTGTAGCTAAGAAATGGGGGAATGCTATGAAGAAGATAAGATAATAGAGAGAAGACAGATTTTTGATTTGGATAATTCTCGATGCCCCCTCCCATTTGATTGCGAGTTTTATATTCAAGTAACCCTAGATACTATTGGAGACCATATTTAATTGAAATCAAGAAATTGCAATAAAGTAAAATGCCATAAAATGAACTAGCTTATATTAATTGCAAAGGCATGAACAGTAGAACCCAATTGATTCATTTTCTCCAGCATAATGGGCCCAGAACTCCAGCCCAACACCAATTTCAGTTACTGACCCGAACCACCCGCTGCTCCAATTGGATAAAATCCCAATTTCATCAAATCCCTAATCTTGAACCCCTTCTTCCTCATGCCTCATCTCCGTCGACGGCGCCTCTGAACCACCACCGCCGACCCCCTTAGCTCCGGATACCGCAGAAGTACATGGGCTAATTAAAATTATGATTTATAATAAATACATAAATGATCAACACGCAATAGGATTAAATGTGCGTTACAAACTTAGGCACGATTTATAAAATTCTAGAATTTAATATCTTATTAGGACTTAGACGACATATGAATGTCTAGTCAAAAAATATTGGCGGACTGGGAAATACACCTACTTAAGTGCCCATTAAAAGTATTAATCATGGAGGAGAAACCCAAAAACAGATTAAGGGAACTAGGAAATTAGTTACTCTCTCTTACCGTTGTTGAATATATATAACATCATCCAAAAGTTCTCTCTATGCAATTGTCGTGTTCTCACCTGTGACGTAGTTTCCTATGTCGATTGATGAAGAGTTCATGAAGAGCTCGTGTATTTTTAACATAATGTATAAGAAAATATAAATAAAGGAGAAAGAATTTAGAAAGAAGTTTGAAGAAGAAAACAAAAGTTTGTCATTTTATTTCTTACCCCTATTTCCTTCGAGAGAGTCACTACATATGCCACTAGTGGTCCCAAAATCACAATAAAATCTAATATTTATAATATCTAATAAAGCAAGGATTAACTAAACAAATGCGATTAAGGAAGCCAATTAAAATAAAATTTCTTCCACCGAGTCCTTCGTCAACAGGTACACGACACCACTCTATTCAGGAGTTTAGTAGAAAGGTTAATTAGCATCGAAGTTTCTCCATGCAATAGCAAAGTCGACGCTGTTATTTCTCCAAAAAGAGTAATAATGTTAAGATTGTTCAATATGATTTTTATGAACTGTATGCCTCAAAACTTCTCTCGTGCTGCTTCTATAAACTACTTCTTAGGTGATAAAAAGCTAGCTGGTTTAGTTCTCTAATTCCTATCTATCTATTGGTGGTCAATTAATTGGCTAGCATATTAGTATTTTTTTTTTATTATTTAATTTGTTGTGTTTATATAAGTACAAATATTATTTAATAAATGTCCACACGTCGGGTCACCTAATACCATATTTTTCTCATTATTTTCAAGCATAATCGAATATATATGTATTATAAAAATATTAACACAATGAGAAATAGCGGAATGTGATCGGATCTATTTATATGTCTTACTTTATTCGACCCCAATAAGCACTTATCAATATATAATTTACATAAAAATTTCACAGAGCTTAGTCATGAAATAGTCGATCAAAGCAATTAATTATAAATTATAGAATAATAACTTTTAAAAATAATACACTACATTAACGTAGTATAGGAGTAAAAGAGTATAGCCAACACTACTTAAATTTGAAGGAGTGGGATATTAAAATTGTGTAAAAATATTGAATATAAATTTTTAAACTAAATATGAGACACAAATAAACACATAAAGTTGAATAGAAGATGATCTCACAATCTTAAAACATTGAGCTGGTATTAATTGTGTGGGCGTGTTCATACTTTTCCAGTACTAGCCAGTGAAGGGTAAGCATTTCATATCTTCGAACTGCGTATTTTAGTTAAATTATGTTTACAATGACGCACTATAATGAGATTTTCTGTACATGAATCACTCTAATGAAAAATATTGAAATAACAAAATATAATTTTATTAGTATACACTACTATATGTATTGATAATATTAAAATAAAAATATGCAAATTACATTGTTATCATTAATTAAATTGATCTTTTGAGAGAAGGAAAAATAAGCACAACACATTGGATAAGATACTGACGCGTTTATAATAGCTACATATAGATGATTATTTATTCATCCCAAAAAGATTAACAATTTTTATATATTTGGTGAGAAATGAGAAGGCACTCCGACATGTATAATTCTTAGCCTATCTTGGTACCTTATTTTGATCAAATTTAATTTAATTACCTACTAAACAAGCGAAATTTGGTCTTCGTACATTGTACCTATGTAATAAAACAAAAATAAGATTATATAAATTGAGCATCGATGAGATAAAGTTTTGTATTACATTGATGTTGATGGTCAAACAACAACAACACTTGCACTCAAAACACACACACAACAATACTACAACAACACGGCTTTAATTTCTTTATTTTAATCTTGCAATTTGGGAACAGTTGTTCTTAATCTCTTTTATTTTGTTTGAATAATCACCAATCTTAGCTTTTATTTCCGTCTAAAATTGGTTGTTTATTTAATGAAACTATCAATCAGACACTTTAACTTAAACTACCGTACATTTAAATAGGAAATTCTCTATCAACTGTATGTGGACGTACACATATACAATGAGTTTAGATCAAATTTTATATTTTTATTGTGTTTCATGAGAATAAATCTCATTCTTCTATTTTGAAGATCGAAGATCATGCTTTAATAATTTTTTGTGATTATTTGTTGAATTTAGCGCATTTCTTAGGGTCGATTACGTGGAAATGAATCCGAATCTTCTTTCCCTCTAATCTCTCCTTTAAAATTATTTTACAATTTTAAACGATAATTACTTTTTCTATTTAATTTATTTTTTTAAATACCGCGTATCAAATTATAAGCAATTTTAGAAGCTTTCAAATAAAATAACTATTATATGTGTTTGCTAGAAGAAACTAATTACAGGAAAAATATAAATCGGCAAAGTATGCACAAGAATGCATTAAACTATTTAAAAATGTACATAAAGTTATGCACACGTTTTAGCTATAAAATGTGGCTAATTGCACTATAAAATCAATCATAGTATTTCAGATAACCAACAATAATCTTTCCATCTTGCATTATATGCAGTAACTTGCGCATGTACATATAATCGACAATATTCATGTCCAAATGAATATCATAATCTTCTATGTATTTAGCCTGAAATGCATCAAATTAATGCCAAAATGCTCTACAGATCTAAATGTCGCAGTAGACTAAGTTTAATGGATTGACAAGATTTTTATGTATGATCAAGTTCATATATAAAGCACATACGGGCCGGCTGGAGGCAAGTGCAAGTGGATCATTTGCACAGGGCTTACAAATTTTGGACCATCCAATTTTTTATATATATAATATCATATAAAATTAAAAATAAAAATTTTCTAAAAAAAATTAGTAATGTTAATATGAATTACTTTTCATCTCCTATTTTGTCTATTATATGTTTTGTTGTTCTTTGTTCCCAAGACACTTTCTACTCATTCTTATCATTTTACTTCTTTTTTTCGTACTCACCATAAGTACCATAATCATAGAGGGAGCTAAATAGTTTCTCATTCATTAATTCTTCTCATTTTTTTCATCAAATCCTCTCAAATTACCGTCTTCATTTTTCAAATGGTTCTTTTACGTTCGTTTTAATAAATTATGTTTAACAATAAAAAAAATACAACCACTATTAATACAAGTAATGTCGAATTTATTTCTAAAATTTTATATTAGACTCGACTTATTTAATTATAAATTTTATTAGTGTGACTTTTATTAGATTTGTGTGAATTCATTGAGACAAATTTTAAAATTTTAATTATTGATTGTGAAAGTTATATATTTTTTTTATGTTTTAATTCTTTTTTTTTTGGCTATGTCACGTGACCATTATATATTGTTTCAAGAAAATTAAAATTACATTTTAGAGAATTAATATATATATAATCACAACGTGCACGTAATAGACCTAGTGAGATAGAAGTTTTATATTTTATAAAAAATTGATTTATTCTCATAGATAAATAATTTGATATTTCATTTTCTAGTATACTTTTGTTCATTTTAATAATGTGTTTATATTATTAAATTAAGAATTTTTGCACAAACTCAAAGTGTTAATATTAAAAATATAGTTAATGCTAAAAATATTAATATTGATGCAAAAAATACAATTTTTATTGAGACAGTGGTATTGCAATTTTAAGTTTATTTATTTATTTTTGCTAAATAAAAGTAAATATATCCATCGTTTAGGAGCTTTTTGTAATTTGGACAAGGCTCCTAAAATCTCTAAAACGGCCCTGAGCACATATTATATATACTAAATAAATATGAAATACAGAACAAGTATTATCATCATTTTAATACGAGATCATTTTTAGCACGGGATTCATTCTTTATTTAGTCATTCATTCAATTTTTTAGAAGAGTCATTCATTCATTCATAAAATAGTGGGAAATTAAATTTTTGATATCACAATAAAAAGTGTTCTTCTCCGCATCATGTGAACTGCATGTTGGTAATAATCAAAACTCAAGGAGGTCTCCCACTAGATCGCCTACTTAGGCATATTTGAATTTAGGATTAAGGGAAAATATGAGTTTGAGCTTAAAATGCAAGACGAGTATAAGTTTGGGTTGGTAAAAATGAACTATTTAGATCCGTCTAAATTGTTTAAACGGTCTCACGCAGGTTTTTGCCAAACTTCATGGTTATGCCCAAAATAAAAGAAAAATTATGTTAAATTAACCGACTTTCACTTACAACCAGTGGCGGAACCAGAAATATTTTTTAGGGGGGGCTTCGTTACCTGGAAAAATTCCACGCAATAAAAAAATCATAATAGCAATACAAATAAATTTTTAAC
>AYJT01014497.1:0-12348 GCA_001278415.1 Ocimum tenuiflorum | reverse complement strand
AACCGTCACTATAGAGATCTCCGTAGGCTTAATCGTCACTATAGATGCCCAAAGACTAAACTGTTGCTATAGAGTCATGAAATAATTAAGCAAGCATATAAAAAGAATAAATGTAACGTCCCATAATTAACCCCCATCTTTTGACTTGGAAGAGTTTCCGGAATCAAAGTAGCATTGTTGGGAAGATGATTACTGTAGAAATTTTAGCATGCGTAGAAATCTCTTCCGGTGATGCATCAGAAGAATTGAAAAGGAGAATTGCAGAAGTTGGACGTCTTTTTGGGCTTGGGAGAAATAACATACAATTGGGCTTGGGTAAAGGAAGACACTAAAGGATGGGGGCTAATAATAACAATGATGATGATGATTGTTAATAAGGTTTAATTGACATTTTTCATGAATATAATAATTGATGATGTAAATGCATGAAATACATGCATCTAGGCGAGACTTAAAAAATACTTACTAATTTAATTTAACTTATAAAATAGACTAGAAAAATGGAGAATGTAGAAAATTTTAAATAAAAAATTTGGATTGCTACATCTCCGGCCAAGGGTGAGCTCCGGTAGCCATTTATTTGACTATGCAATCCAGAGCCCATATATCCAATGGAAAACTCTGCTCCTCGCTGCGAGCAACCTCGAACTCCATGTATGGCAGCATGCTGGAAAATGCTTTCGTTCCAAAGCAATTAGGATTTGTCAGGAATGGGGGAGTTAGGTTCTTAGTTTTCACTTAGGATGATATTGAAATTGAAGAATTAATAAAGAAAACATAAATACCACATCAAACGATTGCATGGCACATATTGGCTGTTAGGAACATTGTTAAATTTTGCTGATATAAACCTCTTGATGATGAGACCCTTATAGTTACTTTGATATAGTTATGAAATGTAATATCTTGTATAATCTAGACCTTGTTATAGTATTCAGTGATGATGATTGAAAAATTGAAGACTGAATGAAGAGTTCGAGACAAGAGGATCAAATTAAGGAGGAACCAGAAACTGAGAAGGAAACTCAGTTCTGAGGAGCCAGAACTGTGATCAAGTTCTGAGATTCCAGAACAGTCAATTTTCAGGAAAGAAAATGAGCCAGTTCTGAGAAAATACAACCAACAATTTCAAGGAGAGAATAGTCACAACTACTAAAAAGAGTTACAACTGACAGTTTCAGGAGAAAACTGACTCAAGTGTAACTGACCAGTTTCCAAGAGAAACTGAGAGTTGATAGCCGACAAAAGGAACAAGTCAACCATATTCAGAAGAATATCCTCAATTGTGATATTCCCCTAGTCGACAATCTATTCAGCATGGTTTTTTCAGAAAAAGAAGTAGAATTTAGGAAGATTTGTCTAAACAGCTATTTGTTGTTCTGAGCAAGTGATATACGACTACCTACTACCATCTACCCCATCAGAAGTCAAATCAAGAGTTAAAAATTCACAACGGCCATATTTCGAGAGGAGACTATAAATGCCAGATGTCAACCTCTAGAGAAAAAAGTAGAGAAAACACAACGAGAAAATACAGAGAGAAGAAAAGCAACAAGTGAACAAACGAACAACAAGAAGTCTTGCTATCTAAAGCTCTGATATGGTCGAAGAACCCATGGGATATATTGATTCAAGAATTTGTCGTATGTTGATAGGCAGCGGTCTCCCCAGATCGAGAATCCAATTTGATCTTTCCTAGAGCTAGAAAACCTTGACCCGTTGGCTATAAGATAAGCCTAGAACCTTGATATGGTTGAACGCCACAAGATCTTGCTCACAAATCTTGATAAGTTCTTAAACAAATGAAGTACTCTACAAAGAGAATTCACTCACAAAAGTAATTTTAGTTTATATTTCAAGTGTCTCCAAAGCATGACTACAAGCTTATTTAAAAGCCAACAAATGACTCTTAAACATTCTCACGTACTTATGTAAGCAAATTTAGCAAAAGACAGACAATCATCCCAATTTTTCAAATTCTTTTGAATTAAAACTCGAAGTAATTGTGATAAAGTTCTATTAACTACTTCAGTTTGACCATCGGTTTGAGGATGACAAATAGCAGAGAACAAAAATTTAGTCCCTAATTTGCTCGAAAACGCACGCTAAAAATGACTCAATAATTTTTCATCATGATCATTTACAACTGTTTTAGGAACACCATGCAAACACACAATTTGTTTAAAGAACAAATCAGCAATATGTGTTACATCATCACTTTTATGACATGGAATAAAGTGTGTCATTTTCGAGAATCTATCCACCACTACAAACACAGGATCCTTACATTTTCTTATTCTTGGCAAACCCAAAACAAAATCCATTGATAAGTCAACTCAAGGTTCAAAAGGAATAGGTAAATGAGTGTACAACCCATGTGGATGCAACTTTGACTTAGCTTGCATGCAAGTTATACACCTTTCACAAATTCTTTCAACATCAACTCGCATTTTAGGCTAATAAAAATGTTCGTGCAAAACATTCAAGTTTTATGAACACCAAAAGGACCCATCAATCTTCTATCATGAGCTTCACAAACAAGCAATTCAAGCATGGTACATTTAGGAATGAAAAGTTTATTTTCATGAAACAAGTAGCCATCATGCTTATAGAACTTCTCAAATGCAACATGCTCACAAGCTAAGAACCAAAATCATGATCATTTTCATATATTTAGTGGATTTAAAACCAAGACGTTTGGAATTCAATGTTGTGATTAAAGTATACCTTCTAGACAACGCATCAGCCACAATGTTTTCCTTCCCCTTTTTGTACTTAATCACATATGGAAATGATTCAATGAACTTCACCAATTTATTTGCCTCCTAGTAAGCTTTTCTTGACCTTTGAGATGCTTGAGAGATTCGTGATCAGTGTGAATTACAAACTCTCTAAGCCACGGGTAGTGCTGCCACGTCTTCAATTCTCTCACCAAAGCATACATTTCCTTATCATATGTTGTGTAATTCAATTGAGCTCCCTTCAATTTTTTCACTAAAGTAAGCAATAGGCCTTCCATCCTCCAATAAAATAACACCTACACCCACTCTAGATGCATCACATTCACATTCAAAAATCTTATCAAAGTTAGGCAATGCAGGAATAGGTGCAGTAGTTAGTTGTTGGAATAGGCCATCACAAGATCACTCTCACTTAGTCTTGTTCCATTTCAATCCCATTAGCGTTCACCACAAATCCAAGAAAAACAACTTTATCCAAACAAAAAGATCACTTCTTAAGATTAGCATACAATGATTCCGTTCTTAAGGTGTCTAATATGTTACACATATGATCAAGATGTTCTTCTACGCTCTTGCTATAAACAAGAATATCATCAAAATCAACAACCGCAAACTTCCCAATGAAATTTCGCATAACATTGTGCATTAATCTCAAGAAGGTATTAGGTGCATTATTTAAACCAAAAGGCATGACCAACCACTCATACAATCTATATTCTGTCTTAAAAGTAGTTTTTCGTTCATCTCTTTCTTTAATTCAAATTTGATGATAACCACTTTTGAAATCAATTTTGCTAAACACAACAATACCACACAACTCATCAAGCATGTCATCTAACCTAGGAATAGGATAGCGATACTTTATAGTGATCTTGTTGATGGCTCCACAATCGGTGCACATTCTTCGTGATCCATCTTTCTTTGGTACCACAATCATTAGTACAACACATGGACTTATACTCTCAAGAACTTTTTCTTTTCTCATCAACTCTTCAACTTGCCTTTGGATCTCCTTAGTCACTTCGGGATTAGCTCTATAAGCAGAATGATTTAGAAGTGCAGCTATATGAATAAGGCCGATTTGATGTTCAATACCCCTTAATGGAGGTAAACCACTTGGATTTTCCTTCGGAAAGATGTCTTCATATTCCTGCAAAAGTGACACAAACGTACTAAGCAAGGATGCGGTTAGATCGTTAGTGCTAAAAAAAGACTCTTTATACACCATGATTAACACACTCTTTTCCTCAATACTTCATCTCTCTTTCCCTCATATAAATGTTTTGTTTATCTCTTTCCACACTTTTGATTTTCTCTCAACTCTTCTTTCACTCAATTTATTTTTCCCCTCATTTCTCTCTTGCTCACTTTTCTCTCCTTCACTTCCTCTACCTCTCCTTGATTGAGACATTTTGAATTTATCTTCTTGCACTTATTGAGGACTCAACGAAACAAGCACGATTGATTTTTTTTATGCTCGAAAGTGTATCTACTAAGAGATCCACCGTGAGTTACTCTTCAATCAAAGTGTATCTGCTGAGAATATGATTAGGATGTATGAGCACCACAACACAAAGAACTTCATCATTATAGTTGCCAATAAAAAATGCAATCAACACTTGTTTAGTCACACGATATTCTCCACATTCATTAAGACATTATAACTTGTAAGGTTGTGGATACTTCATAGTGGCCAAATTTATATTCTCTACCATTTCAGAACTAGCAACATTAGTACAACTTCCACCATCAATAATCAACATGAAAAGCTTACCATGAACCAAACATCGTGTATGAAAGATGTTTTCTTTTTGTTGTTCACCAGTTTTGATTTCCACATTAAGAGCTCTTCTCACCACCAAAAGTTCTCCATGTTTCGGCACAATCTTCTCTAATTGCTCATCGTCATCATTATCAAGTTCATGTTCACTTTCAGATTCTACATCTCCATTAGGCTTCAAAATCATTGTCCTTTTGTTTGGACATTGCAATGAAATATGCCCATATCCTTGACAATGAAGGCATTTGATATCTCCATTTCTAGAAGTAGAAATGCTACATTTATCTTTCTCAAGTTTATCATATATGATTTTTGGGCTTCTTGCTTTGGGATTTTGAATCTGCACCAAATGTAGATTTGATGCACCATCTCTAGGCTTGAATGAAGTTTGAGAAGAAGTTTGATAGCTTATTTGGAATGCACCTATCCTCCTTAATTGCTTCTCAACTTTTATGGTTGTGTCAACCATATCTTCAAGCTCCACATAATGTTGAAGCTCCACAATATTGATGATTTCTCTATTCAATCCGTATAAGAACCGAGCCATAGTTGCAATCTTCCTCAACATTTGCCCTAATCATGGCAATCTCCACGTCTTTGAAGTACTCATCAACAGATTTTGTACCTTGATTCAAAGATTTAAGTTTATATACAAAACACGAAAATAATGAGAAGGAACAAATCTCTTACGCATAATGATCTTCATCTCATCTCAAGTTGCAATGCCACAAGATCTCGCTCAAAAATCTTGATAAGTTCTTAAAATAATGAAGTACTCTACAAATAGAATTCACTCACAAAAGTAATTTTCGATTATATTTCAAATGTGTCCCGAAAACATACTACAAACCTATTTAAAGGCCAACAAATGACTCTTCAACATTCCCAATATTTATGTAGCATATGTCTACTTATTTGTGACAAAATGTAACCTAAAATGCTACTGAATGAAATGCAAATGTAATCTAAACATAACAAATAGTATTTGTGTGACCTCATTAACATCTAGATGACCACATTTACACCAAAATTACTAATGCTTATTAACCAAAACTCTCGGCCTTTATTTTGCTAAAAGATAACTAAAGATGTGAACGTTACAAAAAATAACCTTTATCCATGAATTGATGAACGAAAATTATGACTTATAACACATATTTTGGCTCCTTATTGTTGTGACGTAAGCCCATCCACTTGAATTAGGTTCACCTTTTGGCCCAATATAGATTTATCTTGCATTTCGTTCTTCATGTCAGCCCCAAGTGATTAATATGACATCATTGATCTCGTTAGCTCGTGCCCTTGTGATTGGTCCATCACGCATGACTAGTGCACCCACCTTACTTGCTCTAGGCTTGTCGGATCCATCTTTCTAAAACACGAGAAGTCGTCGGATCCACCTTTCTAAAACACGAGAAGTCTATCACTCTGACAACTTTGCTCATCAGAACTACAATCCTTGTAGCTTCCGAGAACCCAGACCCAGTCTAAGAACACTCTACTCTGTTCCTGAAAAGAAATCAAATCTTCAACCCGCGAAGGACATGAAGTCTAGATCAAAAGGATTGTCTTTCCGTTCAACGTCGTGCCTGAGTCCTCAAGCAGTGAAACACCACGACAGAGAAGATTACTTTTTGTAGTTTGTGTTTAAAAAATACCGCGTGCTTTAAGTTAGTAGTGGATCCCTTTGGTTTCAGAAGGAATAGAGGACGTAGGAGCATTCTCTAAACCTCTATAAATTCTATTTACTTTCTTGCTTTCAGTTTAATCTCCTAACTCTTATCAAAACTTGTCAGCTCAACTAACTTGTATATTCGAACTGAGCATTAAAAACTACTACATAGTTTTAAGTTATAACGGACTTAAGATAAGTCGGCTATACATCTAGGCCTAAATTTAATTCCGCAATTTTTTATTTCTCTGATTTGGGACTAATAATGGTTAACTAAACATAAAATTCACGGGGTTACAACAACGGGATAGAATTATCTGGCGGGAACAAACATTAAGATATTTTTAACTAACGAGATAGAATGAGATATTATCTCGATAAAATTACTTTGAGGACAAAAACTCGTGCTAGACCATGTAAATGATTTATACGAATCTATATAACCTACTTTTATGACCCAAACTCACATGAGTAGAGTACGTTAGCTCAAAAGATTTGCTTCACCTGTCTAAATCCTATAAACAGACTAACAAAGGACATCTTCAACTTTTAGATATTTTTTATAATTTACCATTTATATCTCGGTTGTTTTTCTTTGATTGGGCTTTTGAAATTTGGACGCTCAGCCCATTACCTTACCAAACCTACGTAGCTTTCTTTATATAAACCCATGAGGACTAGATTTATTTCATAAACCCTAACATTTCTCTCTATCCAATTTCGATCCATTTCTTCGCAGCCATTCATGGATCCCTCTCTTCCTTCTATTAGATTTCAGTTCATACCTCTTTTATTCGATTTCAGTTGATAAGTTTAAGAAAATTAGATTGCGATGAAGAGAAACACATATCTTTCGATTGCAGCATTTTGAGCTGCAGCGTGAACAGATCTATTTGGTTCGTATTCACTGAGCTACGTATTTCATTTTTCTCTCTCGGATCTGAGTTTTATTGCAATTTCGGGTCAATCGAAGGACCTATAGGCGAGAAGCGGTCTATTTCAAATGCTGATTCGCCCAAGTTTACCTTCGGAGATTGATTATTAATTTTCTGAATTTTGATCGCCGATCCGGATTGATATCCGTTCCGGTGAGGTTCTCCAAATCTTCAGAAACTTTTTGCTTTTTTTGAAATCATTTTGAATTCTTCTAAAACCTTTTGTGCTTTCAACGCGAAGGTTCCCAGCGGAGAAGAAGCGGTCTTAGACGACACTTCTCTAACACAAATTATTAACCCTTCGCAGATTCAATTGGCCATCTTAAACGACGCCTTAGAAATTTTTGTTTTTGATGCGTTCTGAACCCTTTGGCTACATTTTTTATAAATGCGAGCTGATTTTGCATTTTCGATTTAAATCAATTATCTGAAATTTATTTTTGGTCTTAATTGATTTTTCTTTGTCAATTCCGTCTCGTTTATTACTCCTAAAACTCTTTGATTTTATTGATTGTCCATGATAGATAAATTTATATCGATAGTGGATGAATAAACTTATTAATAGTTAATTTCAATCCCAATGGACATTCAGTGATTTAAACTAATAAATTAATTTCATTCATTTTGATCAAGATATACTAAAATAATTCATAGTATGTCACAAAAAGAAATTAAAATCTCCATTTTGCAAATGCTGATTTTCTATCTTAATTAAATTGAATAATCTAACATCTCGGATTACATATTTTAAATGTCAAATAACAATATAGCGTATAGTTTGTATAATAAACTATTCACAGATTACAGGTAAAGTTATAGTAGCGGTATCTTGTACGAAAATGTTATATAATTTGTTCTAAGAATGTTTGATATGTAGATTCGATTCTTATAATAGTCAATCCCGATTATCAAAACTTTTCATTACTATGGCAAAGCTACCTTAGCACGAAAATAGAACTATATCACTACAGCGAATTTTGATTTGTATTTTATAACATCGAAGTCATGTTGGACTAGAAATCACGAATATGTATATTAATTTGAAAAAAGAAATTAAAAGGAGAGATTCGTGTCATATTAGACCCCTAGCTTGAATTTAGGGTTTATGATGATTTCGGGTTGGAGTGGTGGTAGGAATGTGTTAACCTAGCTCGAAACCTGTGCATTGGCCCAAGCAAGATAAAAGGGTTAGGGTCCGAAAAATGCTAACAGATTAAATTTTGGTTCAATAGGTCGGGTTAATTAGTAATGGATTATATGGGTTGCACTTGAATGGACCGCGGGTTGTCCTTGGCCCAATGAAAAAAAATAATACTTACTGTCACGTGTACCCTAAATTTCACAAGTTTAGGTTCGGAGACACTCGTAATTATCAAATTTTCAAACTTCGTATTTTGATCTAATAAATGTGAGGAGAAACAAGTAAAATGGAAATGAGTGGTTGGATAATATCATGTAGTTGTTAAAACCGATCTGAATCCAATTGAGATGTAAATGAACTGAACTACTTGTAAGCCACTCGTATCTCGATATCATAAATAGATCGTTTGAGCTCGTTTGTTAAAGCACGTTAACTAAATGAGTTAAACTTGAGTTTTGTAGCATTCGACTAGTTTGTTAGTTAAAAATAGTAAGAAATGTGAAATTATTAATTTTGTAAAATTTGTATCCTTATTCTTTACAAAATATAATATTTTTGCACTTAAAATGTTTTATTTCTTTTAAAAAATAATTGTTATAAAGTTAAAAATCTATATTTAGAAAATTCGTTAAGTTTCGATTAAAAACTTGATTAAGTTCATGGACATCCAAATATTTGATAACAAAAATTGAAGCTTGACTCAAATAAGTTAAACTTAAGTGCTACACTACTCAATTCGACTCTATTTGATTTGATTAAGCCCCTACTTTTGACTCTGGAGGAATTGCAGTCACTTACTGAAAATTGAGATGTGTTTGAATGGACAATATTTTTACATGATTCTAAAATTCATTAAAAAATTTTATAGAAGTTTTTAGTTCATAGTTATTTAGTTGAGATTCTTTGTGTTATACAACGATTTCCGACATTAACACCAGTATTATTAAAAAGAGAAATATTTCATCGTAATTTATCTAAATTAAATGGTACCATTACGCAGTTGAGAAGATTTCAACTGATAGCTATTGTGGACACAAGTTTGGTGCGATTCGTCTGTGATGTAATTGTGGTTGTTACTTTTAAGGAAGTACTATGTGATGGCGTAACAATTTTGAGTAAATTGCGGTGATCAATTCATTTCATTACTTTGGCTTCAGATTTGTGCCAAACGTCAATATTTCCGACTTTTTGTTATCATTTCCAATAATGTACCATGCATTCCTTGCACTCAAGATAATATATTTCTTTCTGCCAAAAAAAACAAACAAACATCGTACTCAACAATGATATATTGATGAATGAATAACCATGCATATGTGCCCTAAATATGGGTGAAATTTCATTTGAATGCACATACAAATCATTTTAAAGCTATATAAAATGATGTCGTGACCTGACTCCGATCGAAGATTTTCATCTTATCGTATTAAATTGTAAATTAAAGAAGTAAAGAAATGGCGGAAATTTAGAGAAGAAATTGGGAAATTAGAAAGGAAAGGTGAAGGGTTTTTAGAGAGAGAAATAATGAGTTTTGGACAATTTTCTACTTGTTTCATTCCTTACCTATTACATGGTATTTGACAAAAATTAAATGGACCCAAATGCATAAATATATAAAAGCAAATAATAAAAATTATTATCTAAAATATAAATAAACCAACTCCATAATTTAGTAATTAAAATCCAGCGAATATTTAGGTTTACGACAAATGAGTGGTCATTATATCAACAAGACATAATTGATTTAGTGTGAGATATTTACTTCAATAATTAACATTAGAGCATGAGGATTAAAAGATAGATTATTTTTTTATTGAAGACATGAAAAATAAAATTTTAATTTAGAACCTAAAAAATTCCAAAATTATCAATTTAAATACTCGAATGATCACTAAATTTAAATCAGGACCTCATGTTGAGGTATTGAATGAGGAATTTATTCTTTCAGTTCCTCATAATGACCTTATATTAAGAATTAAATTACCTTTTGAATCTTGATTGATATTACTTCTTTATTATATTTGAAATGCCAAATGCACAGTTCATCTTGAATATTGCCACACCTTAACCTCACAAAGGAAGTGGCCCATCGGGACCAGATCGGTAGGGGATTTATAAAGCAAGGAAGAAAGGGAGATTTAGGAGTTATGGGGGCAAACAATTCATAGAATGAGCTTGAATTTATTTGGATAATAGATTAAAATGGTATTTTTCGTCTCACAAGCACATTATAGATCGGCTACTATAGTTTCGAGTACATGGAAATATATACAAGAGTGGGTATTGGAGACCTTATTGTACACAACACTGAGTACATAGATAAGTTTAATATGTCATGCTATTTATTATAGTGATACACAATAGTCGTGAAATGTTATAGGCACCTTATGCTCACACAACTGTTTAGAATAGTTCTTATATTTGTTCAGTGAATCAGGAAGGGGCCTTCTTTTCTACCGACAATGTTCAGCTCAGTAGGAAAATCTCCTCACTGTCACATATAAAGTAAACTTGCTTTAGTGTATGTTTCACCTCTAAGACAAGAATTTGTCTCGATCAGTTTAACTCATACTCCTAAGTCTTACAGATTGGCCTGTACATTTGGTCTATTAAAGGGATAGCTGATCGAGAATATTCATCTCCAAAATAATCAACAACGAGACTGAACAACCAGCCGAAAAGTATTATGGTAGACGCAAACACCAATCTAAAATGTTGGTAAATATAATTAAATAAAAATACAAATCAAAGCAAGTCCTTTTAAAGCTTAGCTTTAACTGCACTACAGTGAACCGCGTTTCCTCTCTGTCATACTCAATCCTTGTTAACGGATTCCCCACAGATGATTTTAACCCGGAGAGAGGGCTTCGTCAAGGCGATCCCTTGTCTCCATATCTTTTTTTAATTTGTGTAGAAGCCTTTACATCCATCCTCAGACGCGCCGAGGAAAGAGTAGATATTCATGGCATAAAAATTGCACGAGGAGCCCCCACCACTTCACACTTATTTATTGCAGATGATACTATCCTCTTTACCCAAGCAACGACCCAAGAGGCTGACGCTATTATCTGAAAAAGACAGAGCTTACAGGCAGCGCAAATATAAGTCAGGACTAGAGAAATGAGTTAAGTGCTAGACTGGGTATGAAAGACATTCCCCAGCACACTAAATACCTAGGCTTGCCTACTCTGATTGGGAAATCCAAGAGGATACTTTCAGCAGAATCCTCGAGAGAGTTCTTAATAAGCTTAAAGACTGAAAGGAGAATCCTCTCATGCAAGCGATTATCCAAGCCATCCCACCATATACCATGACCTGCTTTCTGCTCCCCAACTAAAAGATATGAAAAAATCTATTAGTCATTCCTTTTGCGAGAAACCTAAAGCCCACTGGACGAGCTGGAGTTTGCTCACCGCGCCTAAAAGCGAGGGGGACTGGGTTTAAGAGAACTCCAATTCTTTAATCTGGCACTTTTGGCTAAACAAATTTGGAATATCCTGCTCAACCTTAACTCAAAATGCAAGAACCCTCAAAGCCCGGTTCTTTAAGAACGGAGACATCCTTAAGTCACTACCTGGTCACAACCCGAGCTACATTTGGAGAAGCTTGCTCGCAGTGAAAAAAGTTATGAACCTTGGATCAACATGGAGGATCGATGAAGACAAGAGTATAACGATTGGAGAAGACGAGTGGATTGGGACTAAAAACACTCACAAAACGATGTTTGATCTACCATAGCACTGGAAACATCCCACCTTGCAAACATAATTGATGGGGATACAAAATGCTGGAAGACTAAATGATCAAAACGCTCTTTAACAAGAAAATTCTTGGAATCCCCATCGGAGATCATCCCCACACTGATGCTCAATTCTGGAAGTTGACAAATGACGGAAAATTCATTGTCAAATCGGCCTACCATGCTATTACCACCGATCATTCCAACCATCAGATTAATACTCCATGTACTAGTGAGCCTCATTGTAACACCCTAAATAATTCCATTTAAAATGTCACTCGATCTATTCTTTAATGAAAATAATAAAATATATTAGCAATGAAGTTTAAGAAATATTTGT
>AYJT01014492.1:0-14374 GCA_001278415.1 Ocimum tenuiflorum | reverse complement strand
TATATATTTCATTTAAGATTATTCTTAAATTATCTCGATTATTAAAGTTGTGGTATATAACCAGTCAAAAAAATAATTTAAAGAGCCCAAAAACCTGTTAGTAAAACCCAGAAGCCCAAAAAGAACATATACTATTAAGCCCAATTAAATTGATATGGGCTCAACATGTGGATATTTTGAGGAATTAATTATTGGGCTGGAGTTCATCCATGTATGATATTGAAGGGCCGGTCCAATTACTAAGTTTTTCTTTTTATTTCGTAAAATCTGTTGCAAGATGAATAATTAAGTAAAATGATTATCATTTATCACCTCGTGGAGCATTGGTAAGCATATTTCCCATAACATTAAACGCCACAGATTCGAGTCTATGTTGGGACATCCGCGTGGGTTTATTTAATATTATATTAAAAAAAAAAGCTCTGGATAATTGTCTACTATAAAAGTATTATATTAATAGCCTTGGTTAACATACACGTACATGTATAAAAGAGATTTCAGTGATAATAAAGCAGTATGTGATAAGTAGAAATTGAACTCAATATCTAATTTTGTATATTTGGATGGTTTGTAATTGAAAAAATATTCTAATTGTAATTACGAACCAAAATCAAGCATTTTATTTTCACCAAAAATATCTTAATTGAATTAATAAAAATTTTCACTAACAATTTAAGAGGCTTCAATTTTTTCCAATGCTCAATCCAAAATGCTTCTTTAGTTCAACATGAATGCTTTTTTTTTAAAAAAATGAACAAATTTCACGCATCCAATTGGCAAAAAGTTAATAGTTAAAACTGATTTCTAATTCTCGCACATTATCTAGTTCTTTTGATAATTTCTTCGCTAAATTAATTTTTTTTTTTAAGAAAACGTCCTTGAAGGGCTTCTGCTTCCAACCACTATTTAAAAGCAAAAAAATGTATGTTAGACAACTTAAATAATTTATGCAGATCTAAATAGTTAATTTTTATCAATCTAAATACATACCTGCTCTGGATCATAAATTCAAACTCATATTCATCATGGATAACCCGACTTTGTTGGAATCACTAATTAATTTAGTTTAAATATGATAAATTATGCACCATAAAAACAAATTAACCAGAATATTGCATGCTTGCTTAGCTAATATAGAATGTGTGTGTAATATATTCCCACGCTTCATCTTCTGATTATAAATTCGAGGCGCTTTAATAATATTTAATACATGTTTCAAATACACATATATACAGTGAGATTTCGTTGTGTAGAAATACAAACTTTTGCATGTGCAAATCATTTTATTATATGTATAAAATATGTACGCTTTCCCATGTACAAACCTATACTTACACCTCGTATACATGTATTGAAACACACACACAACACACGCAAGTGTGTGTAATTTTCTTTCTCTTTTCCAGCACCTGACATAAGGATTCCTTCCAACACTCTACACGATAAAACAAGTGCTTCCATTTTTAATAATGCCTTCCTCTTCTCTTTATTCCCTCTTTGCTTCCATTCCCATTTTTATTCCCCTTTTTCCATTTTTTCTTTTTTGGTACAAGTGAACTATCGAGCTAGAATAGATCGCGGGGTAGCTATTCCACAATTCGCAACACTTTTCTTCCTACGATTTATTTTTCTTTTCCGACACTTAGTTCGTGCGCTAGCTATTGCATTTAGATTTAATTTAGTTTGTATCTCAAAAAAGTCAAATATTCTAACGAAATCGTGTAAAGTTGTTTGTTTATAATTTTTTTGGTTAAAGAAATAAAAAAAAGGGGTACATATGAATTTTAAATGTATATTGAAAGAAATCATTTTTCTGGAAATTATATAATGCACTTTTCTGAAAAAAGTAAACGTAAACAAATCATCATTCAAGATTCACTCAAAAAAATTTTTTTTGAGGGTTTTGGTTTTGATTTGAAAATCTTATAAAACTTGTTTCTTGTATTCAATCTAATTACTAGTGCTCATAAGTGGGCTTTCAATCCTCTATTCCCTGATGGTGCTCCATTAAATATTCCACTATTAAATAGATTAATTTTTATAAGATATATTATAAAAATAAAAATTAATTATGATTTAATAACTTCTAATTAGTATTTAGAAACAAAAATCTAAATTTTAAAAAATCACAAAATATAATTATGAATTAATCAACTTTAATAACGAATATTAACTAAAAATTAAACACTAAAATTATTATATGTCTTAACTTGGTGGAGTAAAAATCTTATTGAACTTCTAAAAATTATCCTAAGTTATAATAAATTATTATTTTATAAAAAAATTTAATAAACATTATAAAATTTTGAAGGTGAAATAGAAAATGAAACACTATTAGGGAGTAGAGAATCTCGAGCCCTCCTCCTTACGTGCCTTTGTTAAAGTCATGAGTTTAAATATTACTACATTTTAACTCGATTATTATTTAATTAAAAGTACAGTGAGGGCATTTTTAATTTTTGGGCAGAGAATAAGGGCATGTTTGCCGACAAAATTCCATCAAAATTCTAGATTTCCAAGTCTAATGTCCCTTCTTGGTATTCGTCGATAGGTATTTAGATGTCGATTATTCTCCCAAACTAATAATTAAACCTACTTCATAGGCTTTCATTTTATATTAATTCAATAACTCCATTGTAGTAGGGTCTTGGAGAAATGGAGGAGTTACTAAGATTTCAAAATTATCAATATTTTATGATCTCAATTTTTAAAGTTTAGGTTAATTCTACATATATAATATTAATTCCACCGAAATAGGCTATTAATATTTTTTAAGATTTAATTTTAGTTTTTCGTAGTTTTGTATTATTAAAATTGATTAATTCATCATCAAGTTTTATTTTCTTAAACTCAATTTTTTAAATGCTATATTACCTTACATCGATTTTTATTTGCATAATAACGGTTAGTGAAAAACAACTTAATATTAGAGTAAAAATGAATTATCATTAAGAAGGGGATTTCATCCCAAAAAGAAGAGATAAGTCTTATTTGGCCTCGATGGGAGGAGGAATTCCGTGTGGTTGTCAGGAGTTCGTTGATCCCCCCGAATCCGAGCATTGGATCAATTATGACATGATCGGTGTAGTCCTGCTTCGTCCAATATTAGTTTATATTGCTAGTCTCTTTCTTGTACCGAAAAACAAAGAGAAAGAAAATAAAAGTCGATTATTCTTGACACACACAAATATCAATATATACACACACATACATGAAAGAGATTGTACCCATGGCCGTAGAACAAGACCTACTACTCTTAACTCTAAAAAACGAGTTTTCTCAAATTCCAGATGAAATTAAATATTCCTACGGAGTTGCAGAGGTTTTAAATAGTATAGATATGAAATTAAATATGGCAGCAAGAGTTGTGTCCCATCAAACGGTTAAGATTGATATAAATAATTGTACTACATATGCTGTGGATGTGTTCAACACAAAGAATGAAACTAAATGCATCAGAATTTATGATTTTTACTACTCAATGTGATGAATTGCTTGATGTGATTTGTTTTTCCACACGAGGGGTTCGTGTAAGAATCGAGCAATATCGATTTCAATCGTAAATTTTAGAGATTTGAATGATTGATATTTGTTCATGTTAAAATATATATTTTGATTACATAAAAAAAATAATATATTTTTGACTGAGCTAGAAGAATTAATGTTTTGATGCAACTAAATATATAGTCAATAAAATGAAACATAAATCATACTTACGGGACATTCCATTAAAACCGAAAAAAAAAAGGACGGAGATTCAGATTTTTTTAACAATTCTTGAAAATTAAATCACTCTTGTATTGTTCTATTATTACAATTTTTTTAGGCTAGCTACATAGATCAGTGACATTTATACTCTAACCCCCACCCCCAAAAAATATACACATATAATTGCAGTGAGAACCAAGTAACTTTCGAGAATTATAAATTAATAAATAATCCGGCATTTATAGGACTGTAATCTTCTCTGAACCATTAGGTGTAAACTATAAACTCTCATTACAACATATTATTTACTACAGTATACGAAAATAAGTTGTTCATTATTGTATTTTCAGAAGAAAAAAAAAATGTACAACTTATTTATTATTGGATGCAACAACGAACAACTTACTTTCTTATAAAGCAGTAAACAATACATTGTAACGAGAGTTTATAGTTCACACCTAAGATGTGGTTTACAAAAAATCACCGGACCTAGTCGTGAGTGTTTGAAGATGAATGGCCAGAAAGAGCAGAAAAAAATAAAATAAAATAGAAAAAAACCTCTCTAATAACATACTTGTTTTGCAAATAAGGCCAACACAAAAGTTAAAATTCTCCAGGGGATATATTGATGACCACTACATGACATTTGAGAAACTATTACAAAGAAAAGACACCCCCCTACCCCCCAAACCCTAACCCTAACTTTGAGATAAAAAATAATAATAATATTATTATTATTTTTGAGATGATAAAATTAAATAAAATATATTATTACATTCACAATAAAGTGAGGAAACAATACTTCTGTCCTATTCTGATGCACCCCATTACGATGCAGTATATAATCAGCTAAAAAGAACTATTTGCTCACATGGAAACCATCATAGTTTTCTGCATTCTACAATCAGGTATAATTATATAGGCACATAGACATACATACATGCATGGATAATATATATATAAAATCATGAACTGATATAGGGACGGAACTGAACTCTTTATGAGACACAAATTTGATGACATTATTATTTTTTCCAATTCATTCGTATTTTTTTTTTCAACTTCGAATAGATATCAATGGCTTCCATTAAAAAAAATTTCTTCCTCTTTGCCAATAATTCTCACTCTTTTTCTTAATTTTTTTTCTAATTCTTAATAATATATTCTTCATAAGGGCATTCTTAATTCAGCCGAATGAACTAATTATACTCTAATTAAGGAGTATAACCCTACCTCTTAGGGTAGAATGGGAAATTAAACCCTTTGTTAAGTAGCAATGGTTTATTAAATTAATTTATATGTGACTTTTAATGTTGGAACTGAGATGCCCTTGTCCCCTTTCTTGTCACACCTACTTTTATGGATTGTCTATTTCTTTATTATTATTATTATTATTATTATTTGGTCGTTAACAAAAATAACTTTCGCATTCCCCAATCCTTTTGCTTCAAGATTATTATTGAATTTAATTATACACACACACACACATGAATCCTTCAAACACCTATTCCACTTCACCCTGTAATAATAATCTCTTTATACAAGTGCATCGTTTTTTATATGGTACATATATATGTGAGGAGAATATTATCCTCCAAGGTAAAGTGAATAAATGGGTTAAATAAACTATTTTTCAACAATTTTATGTGGTAATAAGTCATTATCAATTATGATTACGATTTGACTCACGTTTTTGAGCGTTTGAAGTCTACCTAAATTTCAGTTTTGTTTTTGAAGTAAAATTTAAAAAGTTCATGTGAATGAATTCTCGTTTTAGTTACAATTAAGAATATAGTATACAAATTGTGTGTGAATACAAGGAGAGATTTTACGGTTAATTAGAACAAAATAATGTGTGAGCACTATTAATTCATCACACCCATTATTTTGTTATTTTAGATTTTGATGGTTGAGATTATGAAAAAAATATTTTGAATAGATTAAGAAAAATCTCACCACGAATTAAAAGTCTCAAGCATTTCGTTAGAACTAGAAACACTGAATTAAAATTAAAAAAAAAAAAACTCATCTTATCAACATTTAGTTCCTTTCTAGATAAACACATAAATAATAGTGCTATTTTATATAACATATGTAGTTTAATCCTCCCGAAAAAAAAATTATGACTCCGCCACTGATTGTGTCGTGTATGACAATTAAAGATGATTGAAAATCCAAATTAATAGATAAATATTCTTAACAAACGACTGCATTTTCAAGTAATGATGCGAAACATCGCAATGGTCGACTTGCATTAAAAGTAAATTGTTTTGTCAAAAGAAATATTTGGTTGCGCCCACAGAAAGGAAATATCTGCCTTCTTTTCTTTTTTAATTTTTTAATTTTTCCTCTTGTCAATTATTCAATGAACAACAAGAATGTAAAAGTCTTGATTTGACACACATTTTTCTTGATTTTCCCACTTTGATTTAACAGTAATAATTCTTTGGATTCTTTTAAAGTTGAAAGTACACAAGAAATAAATCAACTCCACTATTTTATGCTATAAAGATCCTATCAAGCGGATAAAAATATTTTAATGAATATATACAAGACCGAAATAATTAAAAACGGAATTTTGGATTTCGACAAATTAGTTGTTCCATAATCATGACTGATTAAATAATACTTCAAATATAATTGTCTGAAAAGACACATTATATGACTGGTGGATGATCCTTAAAAGCATTCTTCAAATTGTGTCTACAATAATTCTTGGAAAAATCCAGATTTTCATTGGTCCAGATATTATAATTTCTCATTGACTATATTTACTTGTCTCATATATATTGATTTAATGTTTTTCTGAATTTTCTCTTGAACTTCTACTATGTGCCAGCTTCTTCAATTTTGGCTCATTCAAATTATTTGTGAACGTACAAATCTTGGAGTCTAACACCTCATCAATGAATATATATATATATATATATATATGTATATATGTATATATATGTAGAGAGAGAGAGATTATTCATCTTTATTAGTTGTGTTAAAGAATTTTTTATATTTTTGTTGCGTAAATTTTTCAAAATATTTAAATGAAAATTGGTCTTTCTGGCACCTATTGTGGTGATTTAAAGACCTTAGTTGAATAATATTTTTTTAACAGGAGTTGAATACTATTTTGGGTTTGATGATTTTTTATATGTTAATGTTTTGAATGTTTCAAGATGAGAAAATATTAGAAAATAAAAATAAAAATAAAAAAAAGTTGTCCACCTAAGTGAAAAAAGTACTTTACTGAGGAATGATATTGCCACATCTGCACAGTAAGTTTTCTTGTAATTTGATATTAATAATTATATAAGGAAGAGAATATTATTTATCCGGCAAGCAAGATAAAATTATGACGCGAAATCAATTCCAGTCTGTTTGCAATTACTAATTGATTGTAATTAGCAATTAGTAATTAGGGATAGAGATGTAAGAGCTGGAGCTCGGAAAGGCGTGATTTGAAAATCAACTTTGAACCTTTTTGGCTCCTATTTTCTTCAAACTTCACAACGTACACTTTTCCTACATTTTCAGTTGTTTAATTAAGATCATTACAATTACAACTATTCAGCAATTTTAATTGAGATGATAATGCATATATTATTTCATGTGGATATTTAGATAATGATTTTATGAATGAGTCAAAATCATTCATTTTAAAATCTACATGATTATAAAACTAGTGACGTAAAATAAATCTTGCATATGGCAATTGGCATTCACACAATTGTGTCTCATTTAAGGGAAATTATATATTGTACATAAAACGACATATGCTGTACAGCATGGACAATTCTTATTGATATTTTTGGATTATTGAATAATATTGAAAGGTTGGACTGTTAATTCAAATACATTTCGGTTCTAAGGAGAAAAGTTTAGTGGCCAAAACTTTGTCGGAAAAGAATATGGTAGGACAATATTGATTTGAATCATATCACAAAATGAATATTCAATTTGCGAGTAACGTAAACGCCGCATCGGTGATTTATTTCGTTTGTTTTTTTTTTGCATAAATTTTGAGAGTAAAATGTGAAAGATGCGGTGGGGACAGATTCGTGAGTGAGGGCATATTTCTATTAAAAAAATTAATATCTTCATATTTCATTTAATCAATCTGGGAGCTCTCCACCGGTCCTCCCTAAACTACGAATCCGTCACTTTATAATTAAGTCATTGGCGAGTACCTAAAAATAGTACTTTGTTCTCAATCTTTATAATCGAGAAAATTGATCATGGTTCAATATGCTTATTAAAAATTAATAATTTTTACAATTATATTTTAATAATTATCATAAAGCACAGTAAAATTAAACTAAAGCATATAAAATTAAAAAATAAATATTAAAATATTTTGGTTAGTGTAACGAAGAACCCAATATCGATTCAAATAAGCTTTCTAATACAATTGAAGGCACACTAACCAGATTTTATTACAAACGTAACGGGGATTTTCAAAAAAATTTTATGATTCTAATTTAATTCCATTCTCAACCTGCTGAATATTCAATTGGGATGGGTAAGATTTATAGTTTGGGTTCGTAGAGCATTGACGATTTGGATTTTCTATTGTAGTCAAATGCACAGTAGAGGATGTTGTGTCAGATCTTATATCACATTCAACATTGTTTCTTTCTTATGTTTTTTTTCCAAAAAAAAAAATCAAGGGTGAATTTGGCACAACATTTATGTTTGGCTTTAGGTCCCCGACTCTCTAATGTGTTCATTGCTCAACTTCCTACTCAATAATCTAATATATTGATTTTTATAATAGATATAATAAAAATAAAAATTAATTATGATATAATACACCCTAATTGGTATTTATAAACAAAAATTTAAATTTTAAAAAATTACGAATTAATCAACTTTAATAATGAATATTAACAAAAAAAAATTAAATACTAAGTTTTTTATATACCCTACTTTGATGGAGTAGACATCTCGTTTAACTCGTAAAATTAATAAGATATAATAAATTAAAATTTACAAAAAAGTTAATAAAAATTATAAATTTTGAAGATGTAGAGAGTGTTAGGAAATCACTGCGCAAACGGAAGTAAACAAACAACTACGATAGCGAAAAATAACAAAAACAAAATAGAGACACAACAATTGTTTACCCAGTTCACCGATTTGTAGCTACATCTGAGGGCACTACCAAGTCAGAATAATTTAATATGGAGAATTTTTAAGAGAATACAATGGTGGAACAATACAATATGCCAAATCAACCTTAATTTCATGTATAAAAGGGTATTTATACTTGTGGACGGAAGATGGCTCAAAACCCACGCCAAAACACGTCCAAAATGTTGAGCTGCGGGTGCCGCCTGCGGCGAGAACCACGACAAATAGCCGCCTGGAATCTACCGAGTCGCGGCCGCAGGGCTGGCCATGGCAAACCAACGTGAAACATAGCCTCTATTGTCGGGTAAATTTCAGACCGCGACACACACGTATTCTTTTGCCCACAACTCCATTTTCTCGTTCCACTCGCGCATGAACTCGTCTCCAACTTAACAATCTCCCACTTGGAGACAGTTTCGATGCACACCAAGTTCTCCATTCACCAATCACAGCTCGTGGTAGTGCCAAACATCTTTTTCAAGCTCCGAGGTGAGTTGAAGCCATGCATAGCTTCGACTTGTCCAAGGGTACAACATTGATGAACATGTCAGCGGGATTCTTGCTTCCATCGATCTTTTCTAGCTGCAATTCTTTCATCTCCAATAAGTGGCGAATATAGTGATACTTTAACTATATATGCTTTGTTCTCGAGTGAAATGCTAGATTTTTAGCCAAGAAAATTGCATTCTGGCTATCACTGTAGATGACACTCCTACTTTTCTCCAACCCAAGTCCTCATAAGAAACTTTGAAGCTACACCAATTCTTTTCTAGCCTCAGTAACAGCAATAAACTCCGCCTCAGTAGTAGACAACGCCACCACCTTTTACAGCTTAAATGCCCACGAGACCGCAGTGCCACCAAATGTAGTAACATAGCCCATGGTGCTCCTCCTCCTATCAAGACCATTCGATGCCAAATCTGCATCGACAAACCCCAGCAAACCAAGATCACTCCTACCAAAACATAACGCCACATCAGTAGTACCACGAAGATACCTAAATATCCACTTCACCGCTTTCCGATGCTGTTTACCAGGGTTGCTCATGAAACTGCTCACAACTCCCACCGCATGTGCAATGTCCGGCCTTGTGCTAACCATTGCATACATCATACTCCCAACAACAGAAGCATACGGTGCCTTCTTCATCTCCTCACATTCCTCCTTCTTTTTCTGATAGTCTTCTTGAGACAATTTGAACTGACTGGCTTAGCATTCTGCATATTGAACATGTTAGGGATATCTATGTATTTTGATGATTGTCAAACACCATTAGTGCAGTTGACTAAAATAAGACTGATCTTAGAATGTAACTGTATACGATTTTATGCAATAGCTTAGGTTCTTTAGGAGAAAAGCTGAATGCATCTAATTCCTGATAGCAACAAAAGATCAAGTTCCAGGTCCTATCATCAGCTGTGTCCAACAGCTGAAGAACTCCTCAGCTAGCCTTGTGAGCTAAAATCATATGAAGGCAAACTCAGCTGTGAGTGCATGACTCGCACTACCCAGACAGCTGTGATAAGCCCAGCTGTCAGCTGAAGACAAACAGAATTAGAAGATTCTAAAGCTGACACTCAAGTCAGCTGTCTATCATTTCGAGAAAGTTGAAGTCAGTCAGCCTTAAACTCAGTTATAACTGAAGAAGAAGAATTTCAGAAGTGACAAGACGTTCACCAGAGCTGACCTACTACTGTACCTTAAAAGTGGTCAATCCCCGGTTATTATCCAGCGGATAATAACTCTATCCAGATTTTCAGTAGAAAAGAGGATTATAAAGCCTGCTCAAGTACAGTAAATGGCTCCATTTGCAGAAGCAAAAAAGGAAGGATTTATCCGTTGTCTCACAATGGATACTATTTAAAATCCTCTCCTATAAATAGAAGAGATGAAGATCGAAGAAGTGCTTGCTGATTTCCTGACCTACTGTCTTAGTTTCTCTCTCGCACTCAACCTTTCTATAAATCCTCAGACTTTTATCTCGAGACCATCCAGAAGTTCTCAAGTTGTTTTTACAGTCAAGAATTCCGGGAGCATTCTCAAATTCCATCTATAAGAATATCTTTCTAAGTCATTCACGTTCTGAAGGGAACTAAAACCTTCATTGCCGATCTGCAAAGCCTAGGAGGTGGACTCTGATAAAGCCTCAAAGATTAGTCGTGCATGCGACCGAAAGCATCAAAGCTCTTCGTTTCAGAAGGATCTTAGTTATAAACCGTGCTCATAACACCGTGTATAACAAGAATTATTGAATTCCCTTCTTACAGTTTTACTGTTCCTGCAAAAATATCTTTAAACCCAGTTGCTTCACAGAGCTGGAGTATAACTGGAATAAGCCCTAATTGACTATACGAAAAATATCTTTAAGAAACCTAGCTGACTTAAGTCAGCTGAGATAAAATCAAGCTTAATTCTCGCAACTGTTATATTAAAACCAACGCTTCCGCACATCACGTATCTCTGATTTGGGACCAACGGAACCTCTCAAGCACCTTTGCGATGTATTGCGCTTGAGACAGATAGACCTTCCCAGCGGCTCTATCTCTTGTGATTCGCATCCCCAAGATTCGATTCGTTTCACCAAGATCTTTCATCGTGAATCGCTCAGACAACTGTTTCTTCAGATTGCCTATCTCCTTAGCACTGGAGTCTACAATCAACATATCATCCGCGTAAAGTAATAAAATGATGTAACTACTCTCATACCTATTGAAGTAGCAGTAGCAATCATCATCGCATATATTAAATCCGATCTCAAGCATAAAACTGTTAAACTTTTTGTACCACTGTCGTGGAGCCTGCTTTAACCCGTATAAACTCTTCTTCAACTTACACACGAGTCCCGGGCTTCCCTTAAACGCATTTCTCTCCAGTTACTCGATGTAGATTTCATCCTCCAAATCCCCATGGAGGAATGCCGGTTTCACACCCATTTGCTCCAACATCAAATTCTCTTATTCTCTACAACAACCAAACTCAAAACAAGTCTAATGGTAGTTAATTTCACAACAGGAGTAACAATATCAGTATAGTCGATATCGTGCTTTGTTTGAAAGCTTTTACAACCAACTGTGCCTTATACCGCTTGCTCCCATCAACCTTAATTTTGATCTGGTAGACCCATCTAGTATCAAAGGCCTTCTTGCCTTTAGGAAGTTTTGTATCCTCACACGTCTCATTTGTCATAATTGAGCCCAGCTCATCATTCTCAGCAAATGTCCACTTGCCTAACTCTAGAACCTCTATAGCATCTGCATAACATTCAGGTTCACCACAATCAGTCAATAATAAATAAAAATAGGACTAAGAAATCCGACGCTCGTCTCTCCCTCGTTAGCCTTCGCAACTGAGCTTGTGGTGGGTTACTTAGCTCAAAGTCGGCAACCTCCTCGACTTGAGCTTTGTTGCCCCAACCCGAGTTGGTAATATCCAACTCCGCATCTGACTTGCTGCACTTTGGTGAACTCACAATATCTCTGTCCTTGTAAAACACTTTCATTGAACACCACGTCACGGCTTCGGATGATTTTCCTATTCTGCCCATCCCAAAATTTATGTTCGAACTCATCACCCCCATAACCAATGAAAGTACACTTGACAGATTTAGCATCCAGCTTACTTCTACTAGCAGAGTCAACCAAAACGAAAGTTGTATAACCAAAGATACGAATGAACGATAAATTTATCTCTTTACCACTCCAGGCCTCCTCTTGTATATTGTTTCCCAAGGGCGTAAATAGTCCTCAATTGATCTAGAAAGTTGCAGTATTGATTGCTTCCACCCAAAACGTCTTGCCAATCCACATTTGAACCTCATGCATCTAGCTCGCTTACACGGAGTTCTGTTCATCTGCTCAGCGATACCATTTTGTTGTGGTTTTCCTCTTACTGTCATCTCTATGCGGATCCTGTTCTCTTTACTGAACTTCTTGGACTCATAGTTGTTGTACCCACCACCATTATCGGACCTCAGACATTTGACCTTCAAGTTTGTCTCGTTCTTCACTAAGGTTTTCCACTATTGAAAGATAACAAAAGCGTAAGATTTACTTTTGAGAAAATACACACATACCTTTCTCATGCAGTCGTCGATGAAGGTCATGTAGTAGAATGCTCCACCAAGTGAGGTCAGAGGCGCCGGACCCCATAAGTCACTGTGCACGAGCTCTAATTTTTCCTTCTTTGGCTCCTTGCCTGCTTTCGAGAAGTTCACCTTTTTCTGCTTCCCAAACACGCACTCCTCACAATGACATAACTCAATAAATTTGAGTTTGGGCAATCTAGTGCACAACTCATGCATCTCTTTCTCGCTCATGTGGCCAAGCCGACAATGCTACAAATTCACATCGTTCTCGTCTCCTACAAAAACGACATAATCCTTTGAACTCGTAATTATATCGAGAGGCAATTGGTTCAATGTGCTTTAATTGTGGTGGGAGTTGTGATCTAACTGCAAGGTGCGATGAACGTGATATCTGGAAAGTTGAAGTGACGCATAGCTTCAACTGGCCTCGAAGATTGAAAATGAGGTGTGGCACTACCATAAGCTTGATCTCCAGGTGGGAAATGGTTGAATTTTGGAAGCTTGGTTGGGGCAAATCCACATGGACGTAATCCAATCTCCAGGTGGGAGATTGTTGGGATGTGGAGCCTAGATATATTATGAGATATATCAACATGACAGATTCCATATGATTGTGATTGGTGATTATCTATTTATATATAATGAGATATCTTTCCTAGTTGGATTAGGTTTTTTTTATTATAAATAGGTCGTCTTGTAATCAATTTTGTGTGCCTACACAGTTATCTCTAGCATTCGAATATCCTGGTTTGGTAGCGCCCACAGACGTAACCATCTTTGGTGGTGAACTGGGTCAACAAATATTTTTCTTCTCGTGTGTTTTCTTTGTTCTTCGTTATTTTGATTCCGCATATTCGACGATGATATTACCAGCAAGTGGTATCAGAGCCCAGGTTCGGGCTAATTTTGGGGACTGAGTTTGTGGTGGACTATGGTGTGCATGTGGGAGGCCCTTAGTGGTTGTCGATGTGATTGGATCATCATGGTGTGCCTTGTGCTGAAAGCTTATTGATATTGTTGTGGTCGGGCGGGGGGTCCCGTTGGTTGACAGTGGCAAGATGAATTGTGACAAATGAAGTAGCTCGAGGGAAGGCCACGAATATGTGGTCCTTTGGTTTTAGGGCAGGATTGTTGGGTGTGGCAAATCCAAATCCTATATCGAAGAAAGAAGGAAGAATTCCCTTCTATAAAATGAGTCCACATAACTCCATTAGCATAAAGCCTTTTGGGAGATGCCCAAAAATAAATTTGTGTGGGCTTGTGCTTGGCCCAAAGCGGACAATATTATACTAATGTCGGAGTTATTCCTAATAGAGAGTGAAATAGAGGATCTCAAAACCTGGCTATTGTGCTAGAGAGAATCCAAATGCTTGAAACTGTGAGTTTTATCTCTTTTTTATTTAATTACTATGTTTTAATTATTATTAGTCTTCAGTTCTTTTTTTTCTGTTGAGTTTA
>AYJT01014481.1:0-14277 GCA_001278415.1 Ocimum tenuiflorum | reverse complement strand
TATATATATACTACATTGCATCTTAACAAAATTACTCTATAACCAACATTCGGATAAGATTTGTGTTGACTGCTGGCGACAATTACATTTATTGCACATATAATATAATATACGTTGCATATGCATAAATATATTGGTATTTAGCAATTATATCAATCTTATATTGCAAATGACACAATATATATTTTCCTATATAATATAATATTATTGCATATGTACATATAGTTACGTTAAACATTACGTACGGATTACTTATAGCATGCACATAATATATTATTATCACGAAAAGCATGAATTCACAATTTCAATTAGCGGAAAGAGTGCACATCTTTGGTGTCAACTCTCAATTCTCATTACAACGTATTATTTACTACATCATAAGATATGAAGTTGTTCATTATTGTGATCTCAGAAAAAAAATGTACAACTTATTCAATATAATGAACATGTTCATTATTGGATGCAACAATGAACAACTTATATATTAAACAATATATTATAATAAAAATTCATAGTTGGCACCTAAGATGTGGTTCACAAAAGATCGCAGACTTATATATTTATATGTATCTTTTTTGGTAAAGATGACGTCTCTATATCTTTGGGACCAAGTACATCACACCTCTTGAACGGCTTTAGAAAAAGCCATTCAATGGTAAGTTGGTAACAAATGAATTTGTTCTTACCTTCTTCGCAGAAGGCATCTAAAGAAATGAATGTAGTGGGTTTAGAAGATGAGCTACCGACCATATTGAGATATGTGAAAGAAGAATCAAAGGAACTTGATGTTATCTCGGTGGTTGGCGACTCCGGCACTGGGAAGACAACTCTTGCATCCAGGATTTATGAAGACCATACAATTAAAAGCACATTTCTGACATTAGTTTGGGTGACCGTATCAGATGATTTTAGCATCAGGGACCTGTTTATATCTGTTATCAAAGATTTCGATCAGAAAACCATGTCACAACTGACTGATTCTATGTTGGCCGACATAGTTCGAAACAAATTGGACAAGACCAAATTCTTAATGTTGGTCGACGGTGTTCATACTATGGAAGATTGGAGGGCTATCGAAAGTGCACTACCAAAGTCCAATAAATTTGGTAAACTCATTCTAACAACTCATGACGAGAAATTAGCTCGTCAGGCAAATCCCAAAAGAGATCCCCACAAGCTGCGTTCCCTGAACATAGACGAAAGTATGGAGCTTTTCCAATTAGAAATATTTGGTAATTGTGGGAAATTTCCCCCGAACATAGCGATAAAGGTAAAGACGGAGATAGTGAGCAAATGCGAGGGAATTCCCGGTGCAATAGTTGCGATGGCAGGACGTCTGCTGGATCCAACGAATTGTGAGATAGATAAAACGGAAAAATTCTCCAAGATAGTGGAGGAGTATCTCAATGAGTACCAGGAAAAACTCAAGGGAGATATTATTGAGAAGAGCTACAATAAATTACCCCATCACCTGAGGGATTGCTTCCTGTATGTGGGAATGTTTCCGGAAGACACCGCGATTCCAGGTTGGAAACTGGTCCGCTTGTGGATCGCTGAAGGATTCATACAAAACAATCCAAGCAAGACTCTAGAACAAGTGGCAGAGGAACATTTAGAAGATCTCATCGATAGAAAGTTAGTCATGGTTGATAAGACCAAGGTGGAAGGCGGTATTAAAACATGTAGTATTTCCAAGAGGATACGGGAGTTCTGCAAAAGTCATGCCGCATTTCGGGAACAAAATTTGTTCCAAGAAGTTGATAGTGGTGATTTTGAAATAGCCAAGTGCCGTCGACTTTGTGTTCATTCTGATGTTGTGGATATCCTCTGTAAAAGCTCTAAAGGTGGAGTGGTTCGTTCCCTTTTGTGCTTCTCGAAAGAATCCATCAACTCGCCAGGAGAATGCATTCCCGAAGCCTTCACTTTACTAAGAGTTTTAGATGCAAGCCCCATCAAATTCCTCGGGTTTCCCCGTATGCTTGCCC
Source organism: Ocimum tenuiflorum (assembly GCA_001278415.1). Classification (NCBI taxonomy): domain Eukaryota; kingdom Viridiplantae; phylum Streptophyta; class Magnoliopsida; order Lamiales; family Lamiaceae; genus Ocimum; species Ocimum tenuiflorum. The sequence goes on along the minus strand of AYJT01014481.1, from coordinate 12,292 downwards.
GAATAATTCATCTCAGATACATTGCTATATCTACTGACCATTTCAAATCTCTTCCGAGAGGTTTTTCCAACTTCTGGAATCTACAAACCATTATAATCAATACACCACTGCCTACATTCCAATTCGAAGCCAATATATGGAAGATGATGAAGCTGAGGCATTTAAAGACAAAGGCAGCCATTGTTATCAACATGGTAGCCAGGGGAAAATTTGGAGAAAATCTTCAAACGTTTAGTAGATTGGCAGTCGAATGTGTTACACGAGACTTCTGCAGCAGCGCTTACAATCTAAAGAAGTTGGGCATTCGCGGGAATCTGAACAAGCTTTTGGAGAAAGATTGTTTGTCAGGATTGGATCGTCTTAAAAAATTGAAGCTAGTACACGATGGAAAAGCGTCTGAAGATCCGCTGATTCGCCTTCCCCCTCGAGAAGCATTCCCACCAAATCTAATGATTCTGGAGTTGTCATCTACGCATCTAAAGTGGGAACATACGACCACGTTGGCCGAGCTCCCGGTCCTTGAGGTTCTCAAACTTAAACGGAATGCTTTCGTGGGGAAGGAATGGAATGCGGATGGCGGCCGCTTTCTTTATCTACAAGTCTTGCTCATTGACACCTCTGATTTAGAGGTTTGGAAGGTCTTTGATGATCCATTCCCAGCACTCAGAAATCTTGTGGTCAAGAACTGCGCTAAACTTCAAGAAATTCCGTCGAAGCTGTTGAAAAGCGTTCCAGTAGTGGACACCGATACTCGACTAGCTGATGAAAGGATGGAGGCTACAGATATAGAGTACCAATTCTCTGCCATGTCATTCAGTAAGATCATTATCCATTCATTTTAAATTTCTGAGTATCAAAATCTCACATGCAGGCCACTTCAAAACTATTTCCGATGGAAAAGACACAATGAGTACGCTGAATCAATTTCCGATAGGATAGGAAAACCACACAGTGAGGAGGACATAGATTTTGTGGTGTCAATTGGGAAGGACGACTCACCAGATACAAAATCAGACAAATTGAAAGGAGTTGAGATAGTGGAAATTGATACTCGAACTGAATCTCTCACCATGGAGGCAAAGCAACATATGCAAGGTCGACTAGGAGATCAAAGTATGGACACCATGTTCCAGTTTAAGTATTCTTTATCATGTCATTACTATTTTGACAAAATAGTAGTGTTCATTTTTACATTCTTAATAGGGGAAAACCATCTTCATCGTGTGAAACCATTTTTTGTTTTTTCTTTTAGTATTATAATTTTAATTTTTTTTTTATTTTGATTCATTTTTTACTTATTTTCAAATGCTGATACTCTCTTATTTTGCGTTTTTCATTGTTTTTTATTCTATTCCAATTGCTGATTTTTGGTATGCGTTAATTTTAATCAAGTCTTAATTTTTACAGTTTTGCAAGAGAAATAATTTTTTTAGAAAGGAAAATAAATACTCAATCTTAACTTCTACTTTTATGAAAATATTCAAGTATTATAAATTATATTTGTCTATTATATTTTATATAGCAAGAGGTTTATTGAAAATTACTCATTGTGTGCGAGAACAAGACATTAACTATTTTTACGTTGTTTCCTGTGTATCACATTATTATGTAATACATAGAAAAATTATTACATAATAATGTATTATACCACATATGATAATGATTAGTTTCTAGCTAGTTCTCACATGTTCCTATATAATCCAAATTATACAAACATTACATAGGCATTAAGATCATAGGCCATCGATTTAAATATCTGAAGATCATAACTTAGCCAATATCATCTACAGGCTAAACTCTGTCTCCGAAGTAGGAGAAGGCTCACGGAGTTCGACCAACCAAGGGGGCTAGGTATTCTTAATGAACATAAAGGATGGGAGTTACTTATAGAACTAGTATATCAAGGAAATTATGGTCAGTTCCTAAATTCATCTCATGGTTCATGTTTAACGAACGCAACACAAACACACTACATATTAGTAGTGATTCTACACTTGACATACTCTGTTCACACATTCCACAAATTTGATAATTCAAGGGGAAGAAAACTAAAAAGATTTCAAAGAACATAAAATCTATTGTTTTTTTGTACATAATGAAAATAGTTATGATTGCGTACAATGCATGTTAATTTTAATATTATTGGATTCTAAAGAATATAATTTTTATACCTTTTCAATCATTTACTTGTGTAAAAACTATTATAATAATAGCATGACATTTATTTGTAAAATTAATGAATTAAAAATTAGTCGAAAACAACTAATCTTTATCTATTCTTGACAAATTGTGTATAGAAATGTGGTAGTATGAGTTTATCATGAAACAAATTAATATGATTTAATAGAACCATGGAAGTACCCAACGAATTTACAAAAAATTAAGATACTATATATGAAAGAATAAAAACTAATACAAATATTTTATTTAACATGCCTGAATAATTTATATTGGGAATTAAAATTTTATTAAATTAATCTTTTATTGTTTGACATGTTTAATTTTTAGTACAATCTTCATATTTCTTTCCTTGTGGTATTTGTCTACTAGAGTTGCTACCAACCTCATAAAGTAGCAATCCTAGAATTAAATTTCTATTTTCAACATCATTTCGCTTGATTTTTCAATATTTCTTTAGTTTACTTTGGCCTCTTCAATCAATGCAATTGGCCATATTCTTTTATTCGAATCATGATATTTTGATCTATATTGATTAAAAGAGTTAGCTCTCTGTTATTTTCTATTTTCACATGCTTGAGTGCGATCATGAATTATATTCATACATCTAAATTCTTAAAGAAATTCAAGTTTTGAATTAATATTTTTGGGCTTAATAAAGTTTTTCTTAGGTTTTATGAATTCAAATATTATATAATATCTTATATTATAATCATGTTTATGATACTAAAAAATGTTCAAGTCAAACAAATAATACTAAAATAAATTAATTAGAAATTATAATATACTTTTACATGTTGATAAGAACAACATTAGTGAATAATATGAAAACAATAATTAAAAATCATATTGTAGAGTTTTATAAATATATTATTGTCATTAAAATTGAATATTTAAGAGAGATACAATAGGAAATAAATATTTTGGACGAATAAGAGAATAGGTATAGACATGATGCAACAGTAAAGAAGAAATACCTGCTCATTTGCACAAGTAGCTAGGAAACTAGTTATTTGTACTTATTATCAAAAGTGAGATGAACTAATGGACTATTTCCATTTGTAGATGGAAATTTATGAATATGGCATTTATTAGGGGTAAAAAATGGTAATTATATTCAAATAGTTGATACAAATACTTTTGGGAGATGGGTATTCCACTATGATATGGTGTCACTTTTGCAGCTCATGAAATACATGCATCAATAGAAAAAATTGATTCTATCGTCCAAGAAGCTAGCTTCAGAGCTCATTCTTTTTCTCAACCAAGGCTGAAAGAAACTGTAGTGGGACTTGATGAGCGCTTGATAGAGTTAAAGGGCCGGCTATATGGTGAACCATCTCAGCTCAAAATAATTCCGATCGTCCGGATTGGGGGCATTGGGAAGACAACTCTTGCTAGATTTACTTACCAAGATCCTTCAACTAATCATCACTTTGATGTTCATGCTTGGACAACAGTATCACAAAACTCGAGTGCAAAGATAATTCTTTCAAGCGTTCTGAGTTCCATAGATCCATCTAGTAAGGAAGAATACGAATGCATGGAAGAGATATGGTTGGTTGATCGTTTGCATAAATACTTAAAGAAGAGGAGATATCTAATAGTGATGGATGATATATGGGATAGAAATGTATGGGATGATGTAAGAGAGGCATTTCCTGATGACTGCAATGGAAGCCGGATTATAATCGCTACGAGGGTTATAAATGTTGCTTCATATACTGACTATTCGAACAAGCCTCTTGAGATACAATTGATGTCTGAGGACCAAAGTTGGAGGCTATTGAAAGAGAGAGCGTTTGGACAAGAAAATTGCCCTCCCGAGTTGGAAAATATTGGAAAGCAAATTGCAAAGAAATGCAAAGGGCTCCCTCTTGCAATTGTGGTTATAGCTGGACTTCTGTCTAGGCTCGAACAAAACCAAGAGTCTTGGGAAATGGTTGCTAGAAATGTATCTGAAACTCTCAATACAAGAAGTGACGAACAGTTGTATGATATATTATCTGTGAGTTATATGCTGCTGCCCCCTCGTCTAAACATTGCTTTCTTTATACAGCTTGTTTTCCGGAAGATTACGTGATCAATGTGTCGAGACTCATCAAAATGTGGGCAACAGAAGGATTTCTTTTATCAGATGAAATAAGTGATATGGAGGAGTACGGATATGAGTGCCTTGAAGATTTGGCCAGAAGAAGTCTTATTTTAATAGAAAGAAAGAGTTACAATGGCAAGATCAAACATGTAAAGATCCATAACATGTTGAGAGATCTGTGCATAAGAAAAAGTAGGGAGGAGAATTTTCTTTGTAGCATAGATGAGTTCAAGGGAAGCTTTCCACAAGGCATCGAGAATGCACCACAAATGAGCATCTGCTCTCAAGATTGGGGTTGCATCCCCAATATGGAGTGCAATCCCATCCATACCATCATGTTCTTTTCCGGTCAATGGGATTTTGAATATTGGAAGGATTTTAAACTTCTCAAGATAATGGCTCCGGAGAATGTGGCATTAAGTGAATTGACCAAATTCACTTGAGTTACCTCGCCCTTGGGTCTGATACTTCCAACAATCTACATAGGCTTGAAGTTGCCGAGTCCTTGTCCAAGCTTCAGAATCTTCAAACTCTAATCATGACTAGGATTTTCGGTGTTATCCCGTTCAATGAATATCTGCCGGTTGCAATTTGGAGAATGTCGCAATTAAGGCACATTATCTTTCCCGGTTGCTTCTCACTCCATCCCTCTACAGATGATTGTCAGGAAGCTTTACCTCTAAGCAACCTGCATACACTTTCGCGTATAAAAGATTTCAAATGCTCTGAAAGAATCTTGCAATTGCTGCCAAACATAAAGAAGCTGGGGATTTGTTATTCTCGCCTCAATGAATCAGAGTGGTCTAAAGTATGAACTAAGCAATCTCATTCGTATGTCTTGTCTTGAAAAGTCGAGTATAACGGTTGACCGCTTCTACTGCATGAGGAATATGGCCCGAGACCTTGCCGTTGTGTTATTCCGTGGGAAAGGATGAGAAAAATTGGGTCCTTGCCTTAATCTTCAAGTCCTCAAACTAACAAGAAGCGACTACGGAACTGTGTGGGAAACAGTTGAAGGCGAATTTTGTCAGCTAAAAGTACTACAAATTGACACCACACTCTTGTTGAATGCAATGATTTACAAGAGATCCCATTAGATTTTGGAGAAATACCAAGTCTTCAGTTGATTGAGGTGGATTCCCGGAACTTTTCTGTCATGCTATCTGCAAAACTTATCCAACAGAGCTGCGACAATGACATCGAGGTCAGTTTCTTACCCGATCCTCCGCGTAGTTTTCTGAAAAGTTTTGATCGAGAGACTCTTCTGCGGTGTATTACGGAATATCACATTAAGCAGTTGAGGAGGGGCTAGGGAAGATATTGACGCCTCCAAGTCATGGATGAAAGCCATGGAGAAAATGAATATTCTTTAGCTAGTTGGTCTGTTTGGATTGTTATTAGTATTACCACTCTCTTTTTAGCAAAACGTTTAATTGTATATTCACAATAACCTGCATGTCATTACTGGACAAGAAAGAAAATGTATATGTATATGATCCACGCCACTGAATACGTTTTCGTGCTCGCCCTATGTTTTTAAGAATGTTTTCAGGTCAACGGAATGAAACTGCATGATTTATTTACAAATTGTTTTATACTTTAAGTGGTTTTAAGTTTCTTGCTAGAATCATTTTAAAGTTAGATTTGAATTTTGTGACACTAGTGTATGTTTTAAATTTCTTAATATCAAATTGTTATTTCAAGTTTCATTTTATGCTTTAAAAAGAAAATGTTTCTTAAACTTTATAATTTTTTATTTCAAAACAAGAGAATAGATCGGGTATGTTTAGGGTGTTACAAGTTTAGATCAATGTCTAATTCATGACTTCATTCAATGTTTTTGTTCATTAAAAGTCGTGGAACAGAACTTCATCGAAAAAGTCGAGATTTCGAAACACCAGAAAATACGATTATTGGAGCTTCCATACATAGAGTGGTCATCAATCTTGAAAAAAACGCATGGAGAAGATGAATGATCTTAGATTCATTTTGATTCTTTGCTGAGCACGTTTGGAATGAAAGCAACCGATTTTAAAAATATAGTCAATGTTTCAAAGTTATTTGAAGATACTTGTATTGGATGGAGTTATATTTGAAGATGGAGATTTACCAATTACAACAGGCGAACAATTCTTTCTCAAATGCTTGAGCTTGAAAAATGCAAGGAAATTAATCGCGCAACACGGAAGCAAATAAATCACCCAAACAACCACGATAGCGAAAGTAGCACAAACACAAGAGAGCACACGATGTTAGTTCACCCAGTTTACCAATATTGGCTACGTTTGGGGCACTAGCAAGCTAGAATGTTCACTATAGAGAACTTTGAGAGAATTTAAGAGAAGAAACAACTCATGGCCAACATAATACATGGGTATATATATGTATATAGGGCCCAAAACATAAAAAAACCCTTGCCAAACGTCGAGCCGCTGCTAAGACCGCAGGAACTCTACTTGAAAATTGCTCCATTGCCGCGGTTATCTCCCGGCCGCAGGACCGGCCGTGGAAAATACATGTAAACCACGCGCTCTGTTGCTACCACTGCATGATGCAGGAACTCGACTTGAAAAAATATGATATGGTTAGAGTATAATCGAATCGAGACGAGTAGTGTTATGCTCAAGTTTGACTCATTTACTATCTAGTCGAGCTTTATTATAGAGTACTCGAATGTTCACGAATTTAATCAAGCTTTAATCGAGCATTAATGAACTTTCTAATTATAGATTTAAATTTAAATAATTATTATATTGTTTTAAAATTAAATCAATTTAAGCACAAAAATATTAACTCAAATTTATTCTTTTCATATAAATAACAAAGTTAATTAAAAAGTTTATTATACTTATTGTTGAGGGTCGATTTTGTACAAATCAAAATTGGAGTGCTAAGCTAAACAGGATGGACATCAATACCACGACTTCCAGGAATATTTATAGTCCCTTGGAATTGACTTGCTGAGATTTTATATATTTGATCGAAATAAACGATTACAAACGATTTTCGATTGGTGGCGATCGGAATTTACAGAGATTACTAGCTAAACTAATGGAACAGTGGCGAAAAGCGATTGAATACGTAAACATTGTATGATTGTGTTGTACATCATCTTGTTTATACATTCTAAAGAGACGAATCTCAATTTACAACAAATTTTGGACGGACTACGCAAATTAGAGTGGTTAATCTGCAAATCATTTGCGCGAGAGTTGGAGTCACGCTTTGGGCGCTATGCTGACTTAGCAAGGGAATTCTTCTGGGTTCTTCCGCCCATGTGCGGCCGTGCGGAGGGTATTCTAGGTACTTCGCTGACTATCTCGAGGGGACCATCTTTCGAGGGCATCCGAGAGCTTTGCCTTCGAAATGCTTGCTCGAGGGCTTCTTTTGTCTCGAAAGGCCTCGAACTTCGTATCCCAGGTCTCGTGCACGGATTCCCAGGGGCTCCTGATGATCCTTCAAAGGGCCTGACAGGCTCAGACGCTCAGTCGATTTGGATTCATGAGGTCAGAAAGCAGGACTAAGGTTGAAGGCACGATTTTGACTCTTCAACAATTATCACCATTTAAAGAATAAAAATATAAATTTTACAAAATTATAATTTTATATTGCTTACTATTTTTTACTAACGAACTTGCTCACGAGCTTATGAATCGAGTACTACAAAGCTCAAGTTTGACTCGTTTAGTTAATGAACTTTACTAAAAAAGTTCGAATGAACTTTTATCGAGTGGAGATCCGAATAGCTCACGAGTAGCTCGACTCAGTTACCCCCTATATATGGTACAAAAAAAAGTGGAATGGAGGATTTCACGCTCTTAATTTAATAGCTATACCTATTATAAAAGTGTCTATATTTTTTCCAAATTGTTTGTTACCTATTTTGTCCTCTTTAAATAATTATTTTAGGGGACAACAATGCAATTACTTATGCATATATAATATAATTGTAGCTATCAATAATGTGATTTAGATATTATCTAACACATTTTATCTTCTAATTTTTACATGATAATAATAATAAGATATCAAAATATTAATAAAATATTATCTAATTCAATGATCTGATTTCACGAGTCTGTATTTCAATTCCGCAACAAGTCTGGCCCCTTTAAATAATAAATATTGAACTTTAAATATTTAGTCACGGTGGTTATAATATCACCATATATTATTTTTTATCTATTAAAAATAACATATTAATTTAAAATTTTTTAATATTTATTATTTTATTGTAATGTTAAAATATCATAATTCTATATATATGATACAAACGATTAACTTTACATATTTTAGATTCGCACGGTAAATTAATTAGACATATCAAAATAAATTTTTATTCTTTCTTGGTAGTATTTTAAGTTTTAACAGATTTGTTGACTAATTCTAGAATTTCATTAAAAAATATTTTAAAAATAATATTAAATATTTCATTATATATGATTTCATTTAAGATAAACGCATACAAATACATTTTATTTTTTAATCTACTAATTTAAATTTAAAAATATCATGTTATTACTATAGTATTTTATACAAATAAATGATTAAAAATATATAAAAATTATATTATTTATAATTCAATCATTTTAAAGCAAGGAAAGTTTTTTTACGTGCGTTGAATGTGATCCTAACTACTAGTTCCATTGAGAAATTTGAAACCAACCATCTAATATAGAAAAAGTACAACGTAAACTAAAAATATTCGAGATATGATATAATTCTATTTTCACGCACACTAAAGTTTCACAAAATTGAAATATTCAACATGTGGTTTGCAATGGTAATAAAGAAAATCCACTAACAATCATAATGAGCCTCATCACTTAAACTACGTAGTAGAATCTGAAAAAACAGTGGAAAAACGCTTAATTACTTGAAGTGTTGAGGTGTAAGAGTCACGATGCCTGGCCTGTCATTCAAACCCTCTCAACACTACTCAACCCTATATCAACAATTTATGAATTTTTCAAGAGTTATTTTGCAATAAAACAAAACCACAGGAACGATCATAATAAGCCTGACCACGATGTCTAGGCGTCTCCAACTTCTTTATCAAATCCTCTTAACACTAAATATACGCCTCCAAAAAGCAATGTTGCATAATACGCTAGGCGCTCGAGGGGACCTAGCGTCTAGGTGGTCTATATGGGCCCTAGGCACCCCCCTATCCGGCAACATGTTCTTTTAATAATTTTTGCACGTTTTCAATATTTAAGTACACTAAATAAATATTACAAAGTATAAACATATTAATATTTCAAAGAATAATTCTCAACAAAATAATATTCATAGAAATATTCTAACAGTCATCATGTCGATATTTGAAAGAATAATCATGCCAAGTCCTAAAAAAACAACAAAATAAATATTTTATATAAAAGTTATATTATATTCGAATTACTAATTAAATATTATATTATTCTTTTAAAATATATAGATTAGTAATCAAATGAGAACTATTTCCTATGTGAGAACGTGAGAACTCCATTGTTATGTTTTGTATAACACATTGTCATGCATTGAATTGACCACTATTTTGCCCTTCAAATAATGATTAATTTATTATATAAAAATGTCTTATGCTAATAATGATTGATGTATTATATAACAATGTTAAATATAAAGTACAATAAGGATTATGCTTTAGTTTTCAAAAATTAAATAGTTATCACCAGAATGTATCTATATATATATATAGAGAGAGAGAGAGAGAGTTGTGATCAAATGATAAAGTCATTTGGTGTGATAAATACTAATGAATCTCGTCCATAGATCTGACTTGATCAACGGCTAGCATTAATCCCGTGTTTTTACCATTCGTTTTGCAGAAATTCAATTTGCTATTATGCAGTGATAACACTGTTATGCAGAAATTCAGTTTGCTACTATGCAGTAATAACATATAATGTTATGCATTTAATTCAAAATATATTTTATATATTTTTATATTATATGTAATATATTTTGTATTAACTGCATAACATTATATGTTATTACTGCATAGTAGCAAACTGAATTTCTGCATAACAGTGTTATCACTGCATAATAGCAAATTGAATTTCTGCATAACACATAAGTGGCAGACTGCATAACGAATGGTAAAAATATGGGATTAATGCTAGCCTTTGATCAAGCCAAATTTATGAATGATATTCATTAGTATTTATCACATGAAATACAAAAAGTCCCTGAATATATATTATGAGTTGTGATCTGTTGCGAACCATTTTGTAGGTGCGAACCAATACCACATCATCACCCTTCATATTAATTAATTGACGGTTAGGATGTGAACATGTGTCTAATGATGGAATTATTGAACTTTTTATAAGGGTTAATATGTAATTGTCACTAATGGTTGATTAATTTAATTGAGATTTTTTCTCACTACACATATGGTAAGAATAATATGCAACTCCTTAATTCCGTACGATATATTTTTCATGAATTATCATGCAATATCTGAATCTTTTTTTTGTTGTCATATTAACACAGAGTTTAGTATGAGGTTTCTGCTTAATTTCAGAAATTTTCCCCTGTATTTGATAGGACGTGCTTGAGCACGTGTTTAGAGCTTATGCATAGTTCATTAAATGGGATTCAGATATTCATTAGAAATACCATACGACTTCATTATTTTTATTTATATTTATACAAAATGTGTCATCATATAATTAATTGTCTATGATTACCAAAAAAAAAAACAAAAATAAAAGAAAAAAACTTGCAGAACCAAATATAATGAATAAATAACTATTTCTTGAACAGAATAACCCATAATATTTCATTACAAAAAAAAACTATCATATTTCATAAAATTATTCAACAGTTCATCATAAAAATGATTCCGTTTCATAAATAATGAACTATATCTTGAAACAATGAAATGATTGATCTTTTTTTTCACATGTAGGGGCAGAGGATTTACAAATAATGACGTTGAAGAAATGGTTGTGTTTTTCAAGATTCTAATAATTAAAATAGAAACAAACAGAATGATGTGATTTAGTGGATATGGATAATAAATGAAATATAAATTCCGGAACAAACAAATTGGAGTAGCCATCAGCACATTGTCAGAATTTACCCTATTATCCTTATGATTAACTATGTTACACACTATAATGAAACAAGTTGTGCGGATTAATCATTAAATCTGGACTGTACGATTTCAAATTCAATGAATATCATTAAGTCTTAGTTAATAGCGAGTTCTCCAATAAATGCTCCCCTTTATATTATTACATTAATAATTTTATATCTTTATTCATGAGAGTTTTACAATGAAAATGAGTTTGCAGCCTTATTCTAAAAAAAATAACTAAAACTGAGTTGGCCGCCTACTCGGTGCACAGGCCGCCTAACCCCACCGAGTTGCCCGCATAGGCGGCGCCTAGCTGGCGAACAAAAAAAAAAGCAATATATTGATAGCCGATTTGATGATTTTCGGTTTGGGCTAGGGGCGTCTAGCCCGATTTTTGCAACAATGCCAAAAAGACACCACTGTATCTCCCCCACAACTCTCACCATAAAAGAACGCCGTCAAGCTAAGGCTCCTTGAACGGATTCTCCTTCAAATCCAATCCAGATCAATAATATATTTTTTGGCAATGCACCCCGCCACGCACAAACACAGCTCCCCCCCTTTGGTACGCATTGAAGTAGTACAGTTTGATCATGTAATCCACGAACGGAAGACGCTTCGTCGACAGATATGTGGGGAAGAAGTAGTGAATGATGAGAGGCGTGTGTGATTTGGGTTGGTCTGGTTTTGCAGGTTGTTCACTAATCTTCAATACGATCAGCGATTCGTCGTCAAAATCGGCGTTGGTGTCGTTGCAAAAGTGTCGGATGAAAGAATTAAGTATACCGATCATTTTTTCCTGAATTAAATAAAAATATATAAGAGGAATAGCTTTGATCGATCGGGATTAGAATTGTTTGTTTTCCAGTTATTTATTGATCAAGTAAACTGCTTGAAGTAATCCACGAAAGAAAGAGCTTCGTCAACAGTTG
>AYJT01014479.1:0-10766 GCA_001278415.1 Ocimum tenuiflorum | reverse complement strand
TATTATATTATTCTTTTAATATAAATACATATATATATATATACAAATAATATATATATATAAATATTAATGACTCTATATCTTTGTTCATAAGAATTTAAATATAGAAACGAGTTAGCAGCTTTTCTAAAAAAATAAAAAAAAAAAAAGAGTTGGGCGCCTACTCGGCCGAATTGGCCACATAGTTCACCGCACAGGCTGCCTAACCGTGCCAAGTTGTCCGCCTAAGCGGCTGCCTAGCCCGAGTTTTGCAACAATGTTCATTCCTCACAAAATACGTAATCAAATTACCTGTTTTTCTATCAAATATAATATTTTAAATTCATAATTCGTCCTTCATATATACGCTATTACAACGGCAAAGGACTTCTTTCCGAGCAATATGATGAATTCATCTACTAATCCAAATTAATCTCTCCTACGTACTTTCCAAGTACCAGTAGATAACATTAATAATACAATATTCGTACTTTAATCCTATTTTTATTTTACATCCCTTGCTTTTCCGACAATTAAACGAAATCCTATCATCAAACTAATATATTTAATATTTTATAAGAGGGAACCAAACCATTAATATCATGCTTAACGTTGGGTAATCGCTCTGAATCCCCTATTACACAATGATGTTACACATTGTGTTATATTGTACATGTATAAATTAAGGGAGATTAATTATGTAGAATCTTTCTTTATTAGGGATGTGATTTATTTCCATTGATTTGTACACTTGTCAAACATTCGTACAGTGTAATACAATGTGTAATACCACTATGTAACAGGGGCTCCAGATTGTGGCAAAATATGGTCCATTGAATTGAATTGAACGCTCAAACAAGTTGTCAGATCGACTCAACCAAATAGAAAGAAAGGAAATACTCGTTATTGAATTGTAAGAGACATCTAATTCCAACAATTTGGTGCTACTGCAAACACTTGAAAATAAATTTCTGAAAAACTTATTTGCATACAAGTACATTGAAATGGAACAAAACAAAAGATAATCATAAGATAATAAAAGTAAGATGTTATAAAAGAAACCTTATAAGATGTTATAAAAGTAAAAGATAAATATCACAAAATAAATAAATATGAAGATTAATAAAATTTCGAACATGTCATGAAGAAGAAAAAAGAAAATATACACTAAAATTTCGAATAAAGTTAATTCAATCACCTATAGTTGAAATGAAAACAATAATGAAAGTTCTAAACAACCAAGCTCAAACAATAAAAAATAATTTTAATGTAATTTAGATTCGTAATATAAATTATTAAGACATATTTAAATGAAATATTTAGTATTTCAAAAATTTCAAAATAATATTTTAAATTTCAGCAAATCGTTTAGTACTTCTAGATTTATATTAAATAATATTTTTTATTTAAATACTTCATTAAATATAATCTATTTTATGAGATACTCATACTACCAACGTCTATATATTATGTGTTAGACCAGATCCATTAATGTTTAATTAATTAATTTAGATCAACAAATATCATGCAATTATTATAATAACTTTTATATAAATAAATAATTAAAAAGGTACAACGTGTGTTTCACGTTATCCTAACTAGTACTAATAAAAATGCTTCGAAGATCATACTTGTTTTGTTCCTATTAGAGGCGTTCCCTATCCGATTTGGTCAGATAGGAGCATGAAGTATCAGCCAAACCAACAAGTTCAGTTTGAAAATTTGCAAACCAAACTGCTTAAATAACTCTTCAAATCCAAACCGGCCAAACCGTATTAATACAGTTTGGTCCAGCCGGTTTTACGATTTAGAATAAATTTCAATTAAAGTATAAAACTGCTCTAAAATAATATTTCAAAAAATATATCATGTTCACTTAATTCTTTTTATCGTAGCCTTCTTTTACTTCGCCTATAATATTTCATAACCCTTGAGCTTTAAACATACTAATCAAAATATTAATAAAGTTATTATATTTCATAATACATGAAAAAGTTTAATTTTTTCTATAATTAAAGCTTAATAAAAAATACATTATTGAAACACGGCCAGTTCGGTCGAAATGACCGATTTCATATTTCAAACCGTCGGCCAAACCAAACTATTCGGTTTGTGATTTTTCAAACATATCGGTGTAGTTATTTCACTCAAATGGGCCAAATTAATTCGATCTGGACAGTTTCGACCAAACTATGAATACCCCTGGTTCCTATTCTATTGAAAGTGACCACTTCGAAAAAAAGTCAATGTCCCTGTCCTTCAGCTTATGAAAGAGATTATTGTATGTCCCTATGCTCTTAAAAGAACTCAGTTATCCCTGTTTCCCTTGCTTTTCTTTCTTGACTTCTTTCCCTTGTTGACTCCTCTTGATTTTTTCTCAATCTTGTTATTAACCCATGCCTCCAGTTCGCAGATGAGATCTTTTTGCTCCTTCAAGACAACAGCCTCTTGGTGTGCAACTTCAATCTTACTGTCATAAAAAAGTGAACAATTGTCAAATGAAATGATATAGCATTGATCGATCATTAATGCGAACTCGGCACGAACTTAAGCAATTTGGATTCGTATGTTACGTATTGTATTATATTATTTAGATTTTTAACATGCGTACTAATCACTGAAGATTAATAAAATTTTAATAAAGAAAGATTTTATCGTAATAGATCTCCTTAATTAATACTCATGTCAAGAATTCGTATAGTGTAACATAATGTGTAAAACCATAGTTTAACAGAGGATCCAGAGTGGAACTTAGTAAGTATCAAACAATGAAGTGAATAACAAACTATATAATTTGAGGTATAAAAGAGTCTAAAACTTGAAATACAAAGCGGTAAGCTTTTTATACTTGGAGCAAAGAACAAGAAAATTGCTTATGAATAGATGAATAACCAGATACAACCTTACGATCACATACACATAAATAATCATCATCACATTCATTTTTCCTCCAAACAAGAAGCAAAATATATGTATTATATTATTCGCATTTTTGACATGTGTACTGATCACTAAAGATCAATCACATTTTAATAAAAAAAGATTCTATCATAATTGATCTCCCTTATTAATAACACAATGTATAAAATCATTGTGTTAATAGATGAACCGGGGTGGAACTTAGTGAGTATAAAACAATGAAGTAAATAATTAACAAACTATATAATTTGGGGTAAAAAAAAATCTAAAACTTCAAATACAAAACGGTAAGGTTTTTATACTTGGAGCAAAGAACAAAATATTGCTTATGAATATATCCCTCCAAACAAGTGGATGAAAAAAAGATTGTTTATGAATATATGAATAACCAGGTACAACCTTACGATCACATACACATAAATAGTCATCATCACATTCATTTTTCCTCTAAACAAGAAGCAAAATATATGCAGTTCTCTTACTAATCATTATTTATTTTAGTATAATTTTAGGTCTTTGAATCACATGATTTCTTCAAGAATATTCTAACCAACCTAAGATCACAACTTCATTCTTGCTAATATAAAGAAATTTATATCATGTATTTTGTTATAAATTTATAATACCAAACGCAGCTGACACCCCACGACACTCAAATTCTGCCACAAATGTGTGCTGGCAGTCCAACACACATAACTTCCAAGGAAAACACTGAAATATATTCATAGCCATAACCAGTTACCTGAAGATGTGGGCAAACACAAATATCTCAATAGCTCGGCGACTAAATTCACAAACTCTCGCCTCATCACGTTCGAAAGAACGCTTGTCGGGCTCCTCTCCTGCAGTCCCACCACCCTGAATGCAAAAGAATGATAAAATTAGCATTTGAAAAGAAGCATTGAAAGGAAAACAGAACAAGATGCAAGATAGGATGCTGAGGTTCTTACCAAATGATGAGTTGCGGTACCAAAATAGATCTTCTCTCGGGGAGCCGTCTCATTCCTTGAAGGTAAAGGTTCCATGGCAGCCCTCTCAAGTAGCAGCAGTAAATCATCCACCAAGATGAATGTATTTTCCTCAATGCCGACGATGGGAACTCGTAATTCTTCAGCCTCTAAATGCTTGCCCTTATTCCAGTGTTCTAGGGGTTTCAAACCATCATACAAAGTATCCATGACAAGTGTTGATGTGACCTCTTTTTCAATAAAAAAATGCTTCACCACAAGTTTCATGATCGTCTTAGATTTCTCTCGGGACATGCGGCCTCGAGACCTTTCGACCATTCCCAGCCAGAAGGCACGAAAACTGAAAATTTATTGGAAGATGTTAGTGAATTGCATTTAGTTGGTACAGAACAAACCCATTAGTTATTATGCGAGTAAATTGCATTTTTTTTTTTCCCATAGGATACAGGTGCTATTTCATTTTGGTCTAAACGATTTACTTTTAGTCCCACACTCAATGTTGGTCCCACCATTGCGCTTTATGTACATCTAGTCTTAAAAAAACTTGCATTTTCAGTTCCAATTCTGTGATACATTCATAAAAAATGAGTCATACATAATATAGGATCGAGAGTGAACTTATGGTGATGTGCATGCAGTTTTTTGCAACTAAAAGTACAACAAAATCATTAATAATGGGACCAAAAATGCAAGTATGGGACAAAAGGTGCAACTATTGGGACTAAATAAAATAAAATAGGACTATGTCCTATCTGATAGAAATTGCATTCCGGTAGTTAATATATTAGTAGAAGAAAAATAAGTCCAGGAACAGTCGATTGAATTTGAGAAAAGGGCATGTGATCTCAAATTATGGACACTTCTTATAAGAAAAATAAAACATGTATTTCTGGTCTAATTATGCAATACATTCACGAAAAGATAATCCCATATAAAATAGGATCGAGAGTAAACTTATGGTAACGTGCATGCCATTTTTTGCAACTAAAAGTGCAACAAAATCATTAATAATGGGACCGAAAATGCAAGTGTCGGATAAAAAGTTGAAGAAAAATAAAATTCAGGAATATTCAGTTTATCTTAAGAACAGAACATGAGATGTCAAATTATGAACACGATTATTTAAAAACCAACAATTTTTATATTCTGCTGAGTGTTCAAACAAATATCACACGACATATTCAGTAACTTACAGATTGTTATGAGAAATAGTTTCTTTTTTTCTTAATTTATTGAAAAGGTCATTCTGACATCTATAGACTATAATGCAATGATCACATAAATTATGCAAATGCTCGAACTAGACAGAGCTGAGTTTAAGAACATTTAAACTGTTAAAGTTGTCCCACATAGACTGGAGATCGAGGCCTATGTTAGTTTATAAAGGTGAGGGTATCCCACTCTTATAAGCCGGTTTTGTAGGGGTGAATGGAGCCCAATATGGTATCAGAGCCGACCCAATACGATAAAGGTGCCACCCAAAATCGCTAATTGTAAGCAGTGGTTTGAGATATAGTTCCACGCTGCTCATGAGGGGTGTGTCAAAGTTGTCCCACATCGACCGAAGATCGAGGCCTGTGTTAGTTTATAAAGGTGAGGGCATCCTACCCTTACAAGCCGATTTTGTAGGGGGGAATGGAGCCCAATAACCAAGTTTAATAAACAGTATATTCCAAGAGAAAATTATACCTAGACCATCTAGCTTTGTCTAATAACTTTCTAAGTTTTGCTCTGTGTCCTTCCACGAACCGCCGAGAAATTTGTTCCACATTAAACAGATACACTCTCGTAAGTTCCTTCCGATACTGACTGTCAAGACAACGGAAGAATCGATCTGGTCTCTCCCTGTAAACAACATTTAAAGTTGAAAGTGGAAATGATTTAACCAAATGACAACGAAAAGTTCAAGACAATTCACACATGAATATGCAAGACAGGAAAACAAAGCAACAAGCTATTAATCATGTTTCTACGTAAGTGCAAAATTTTACCAAATATAATTTTATGCAACACCAAAAAATTTTACAGTTGAAGAAGCTCGCATTCTTATGCTTTTAAGGGAGAGCGAATTGCATGTTTGATCCCATATGATATGTTCCTGTTTCATTAGGTACCCAAGATTTACTTTTAGTCCTATTCTTACATTTTTTGTTCCAAGGACAGAGTTCCCATCAAAATATTTTTGCATTTTTAGTTTAAAAACCATTTTGGCAATTTTGATTCTAGTTCTATAAATCATACACATCTATAGACGCCAAATTTAAACAAAATGAGCACATGATTTACGTTAGTGATTTGTTAGGTTTAGGACCGAAACTGCAAATTTTTCGAATTACAACTAAAAAGTAAACTTATGTTAACACTCACATGCATGTCGCCGATGCGAATGACATTTTTCTTATTTTAATTCGTTCATATTCATCAATAACCGTATTTATTTAATATTCAATGAGAATGAGTGACACAATATAAATAGATTAACAATTACATTAACTCGCAACGCATTGCGCGCATGGCAACCTAGTAACTCTTGACATCGAACACCAAAACGAAACGAATATTGGAAGACAAGATATACAAACTGCATACCTAATAACCTGAACTTGAGCTTTGACTATAAGACTATCAGCATCAATAAACCCTTCCACTTCCCGCAGCTTTGATAGCTCCATAAATTTCCTCCATCCCCAGTCATGCTCCTTCTTCCAAAACCGGTGCAACGTATCTTCAACGGAACGATGTCAAGGTCGGGTTCGAAGGAGTAAAAGGACAACAATGGTTAATTGAAGTAATACCAGAATATTTGGATCTTTTCGGATCTTTATTCAGAACACAAACAGTGAACTGGCAAAGTGACTCCACCCTGTTCATAAACAGAACCAAGTCATGCATTTTGCAAATCAACGAACCAATCTTCAACCCATCTCACCTGATATGAATCTGCAGCCTTATTTGATACATCCTCGTTTTCAAATTTAGGATATCTTTTAATACATTTAAATTTGTTGTATTTTTATTTATGTTTTCGGGATTAGATTGGTTTTATTTAGATTTATCTTTTCATATTAGTATTAGAATAGAATATTATTTTTGTTTTATTTGTGTGTATCTTTTTAGGTCAGTAGAATTAGGGTTTGTATTTATAGTGGATGATCGTAAAGTCAGCATGTTTTTTTGGTTTAATAGCATGAACAGCCGTATTAGTACGGATTTTTATTAAGAATTGTTTTCCTGCCCAGTTTGTATAATTCAATTGTCTTGTTTTACAATCTGAATTCTCTTCTCTACCATCACCACTGCAGAGGTGTAATATTGCAAAAATTGTTAGGAGCTAGACGAGCGCTCGTTGGCCAACTAGTCACGGGCCTAGGCGGTTAATCTGTTTTTTTATTATTATTATTATTTCATATTTTAAATAGATTTAGAGGCAAAATTTTATTCTTGTAATTGTTATAATTATTATATTTTCAAGGTTTCACGATCCATGTTATAATTACAAATTTGCATAAATATTATGTTTGTATATGGAACTAAGGCCAAGTGATATATATATATGAATGCCGTATATATAGGGGTGTAAATGAGTTGAGCTACTCTCGAGATACTCAGGTATCGACCAAAAAAAACTCGTTCAAAACTCGATCATTTAATAAACAAACCGAGCTCGATAAAATTAACGAACCGAGCTCGAGCTTGGATATACTCGGTTCGTCAAGCTCACGAACATATTTGAGTTCGAGCTCAAGATCAATTTCGAAGTCAAAATCAAGCTCGAGTTTGAGCTCGTAGGATATTTCTTGTCCCACATCGGTGGTGAATGGATGTTGTCCACACCTTGATGGTTATAATAGCATGGATGGACCAACACACTACGGATTCATCAAGCTTGATTCGAGCTCGATCCTAGTCTATTTTTCACAATCCAAGTTCGATCATTTTGTTATTTCTATTGGATTGGTTCGTAAATGACAAACTTGAGCTTTAACTCGAGCTCGAGTTCGATAAATATTTTAATGAATCAAGCTCGAACTTGGTAAAAATCTCACGAACCAAGCTCGAGCATCTCACTACTCAGTTCAGCTCGGTTCGATTACACCCTACACATATGACATAAGCATGTAAACTTATATAAATGAATTCATGCTTGGGTTCTTAAATGATTGCAATTGATTCAAATAATATTTGTATTTTCATATAATTCTAAATTATGTAAAATCGAATTTATGAGATCTCTCTCAATTTAAAGGCATATAATAATGTTCATAAGAAAAGACTGTTTTTTTGAGTGGGGGAATTTTGGGGTGGGGGGACTCAAGCACGTGTCTTTCACCGACTTAGGTGTGATATCAATTTATTTATACATGAGAGGTTATGAAAAGAGACATGTGATAATGAATGAGTTTTATTGAAACAAATATTGAACTAATTAAAACTTTATAAACTAATTAAAACAAAATCCTAAAAAAACTCTTAAAATGCATAATTATCCGCCTAGCCCGCCTATGTGGCCGCCTAGGTCAATTTTTATAACAATGCAAATGTCATACCTGGAAGAAGCTTGTCATGATCGGCAACACAAAGAAACAAAGAAAGGTGATTGCAGACATCACATCCTTGAGGATACACCAAAATATACCTGTCAATCAAAGGTAAAAAAAACTTATAAATGATAAGCATCAGGTGTTGAACTTAGCTATTTCAATATTTAACATATAAACATGGATTAAATAAAATTGGTAGAAAGTAAGAATTTCTGATAATGTTCACAACTGCTGGCAAGGCAAGTCAAATTGAGCAGTAATTCATTAAGAGTTATGCAAATCTTTCGCGTCCCACATTAAAAATTCATTTTAAGATCCTAAATCGAGAACTAAATCATCTTTTGGTCCTCAGTTTAAAATACCCCCATTAATTAAAATAATTCCTTATGTGCATTTTAATACTTGAAAAACATGATATCTGCCAAAGCCTCTGGAAACATATTTAAACTCTCAAAAAGGAGCTTAAGAAATTAAACAATAAAATATGACATTCCATCACACAAAAACAGGGTATTTTAGCTCCCATTTTGACCTTACACAATCAGAACTGCAAGAGATTACTATATTCATGCATCTAACAGAACATTAAGCATTTTCTTTCGGCTTAAATAATAATCTCAGAATAATAACTGAGTTCAAATAATACAGTGGGCAGAAGGAAAGCTGAAAGTGGATCGTACCATTTGCAGCCTCCAACTACAAAAGAACTGCTCCGAATCTCTCTTTCGTTCATTCGAGAATAATTATCGATCTTCCACGTACACTTTCCATACAAGTCAGATGGCTTCATAACTACAACATAATGAGAGCCAGAAAAGCATTGAATGTGGCAGACACTTATGCGTGATAAAGATAGTATCTACACACAAGGAAAATAAATCTAAGACCAGACCTTCGATTGCATTATAAATTATTCGAAAATTTTCAATTAAACAAGGAACTATCTGAGTTTTCAATTACATGGCAAGCTGTGTGGATTTTGCTCAAGTATATGATAGGATTGTTTTCTTTAGTGACCGAAAACTGATAGCGGGCTACGCACTGAACTGGTGACATGGAAGTCTGACGGAGCATAGTCATTTTTAGAAACACAAAAATTCATATAGTTTGTCGAATAATTGAAAATTCAGTTAATTTGTTCTGTAATTGAAAATTTTCGATAATCTATCATGCAATGATGGGTTTGGCCAGAAAAAATAATTAAAAGAAAATCCGAAGAGATTGCAGAGAAACTTCACTTAAAAATCCAAAAGGGCAAAATAGTTTGATCCTCCACATAATCTTAGAAATGAAAAAGTATTTCATATACGTTACCAATTGTATGAACAGAAAACAAAAGTTGATTAAATATGCAATAGGAAAAATAGGATACCTCCATCATCATCGTCGTCGTCATTGTCCAAGTAAGCAAATGGGGTCCACGCAGCCAGATTAGATTCACACGATGAAACCCCTTCAGCCATTTTCAACACCAAACTTCACCTGCTTCAATACATATACGTTCTAAATCTGAATTCGAACAAAACAAATTTAAGGTTTTACAGAGATACGAGGTGATGATATGTTTTCACAAAAGCAACATGAATATCACTCAATGAAATGTTGAAAATTTATTCAATCTGGCGAATCATTAATCAGACAAATGAATGAATACAAGAATAAAGGAACAATCACAATGGAGAATTCTACAAAAACTCAATGCCCTTAGAAATCGAAAGAGAAAAAAAAAATCAAATGAGTCAAGTTCCCAAAAAAAAAAAGACACCCTATTATATATTTCTGCCGTACCCTACCAAAAATTTCTTTTCCCCACTCAAACATTCCTAAAATAATCCAATAGAAGCAAGGAAAGTAAAGATGTGTTCTATATAGTTATTCAAAAATTATATATGGAAATGATTTAATCATGCAGATCACGGAAATATAGAACAATCTGTATATTCCGTCTTCACATTTGCCACCATTGTTTTCCATTATATTAGTTTTTCTCAATCTATGTATATATTAAACAAAAAGACAAAAGCTTGTGTTATATCACCTAAATAATTTAGGCGGATCTAAATAGTTCATTTTTGAGCAAGACAAACTCACACCCGTCCTGAATCATACACTCAAACTCATACTCTCCATGAATCCAAAACTAAAACCCGCCTAAATAATTGAGGCCGCCTAACGGGATACCTCCTTATTAAAATAATATTAAAAAAAACAATACCCTCAACCTCTAAAATGTCCCGCCAAAAGTATTTTACTTATTAATAATTAATAAATAATAATAATATATATAAAGTAACTAACGAATCTATACTTATTATAAAAGTATGTATATTTCTTTCAAATTATTTGTTCTCTATTTCGT